>MU707244.1:145158-169942 GCA_026770625.1 Nicotiana glauca
GGCTGCCAACTCTAGATCATGGACTGGGTAGTTCTTCTCGTGAATCTTCAACTGTCTCGAAGCAAAAGCAATGACCCTGACATCCTACATCAATACTGCGCCAAGCCCAATACGGGAAGCATCGCAATAAACAGTATAAGGCCCTGAACCTGAGGGCAAAACCAAGATCGGTGCCGTAGTCAGAGCTGTCTTGAGCTTCTGAAATCTCTCCCCGCACTCGTCTGACCACTGGAACTGAGCACCCTTCTGGGTCAACCTGGTCATCAGGGCTGCTATAAATGAGAATCCCTTCACAAATCGACGATAATAACCGGCTAACCCCAAGAAACTCCGAATCTCAGTAGCTGAAGCTGGTCGAGGCCAATTCTTGACTGCCTCAATCTTCTTCGGGTCTACCTGAATGCCCGCTGCTGATACTACATGACCCAGAAATGCAATTGAACTCAACCAGAACTCGCACTTTGAGAACTTGGCATACAACTGGCTATCCTTCAGAGTCTGAAGAACCACTCTGAGGTGCTGTTCGTGCTCCTCCTGACTGCGGGAGTACACAAGAATATCATCAATGAAGACTATCACGAACAAGTCTAAATAAGGCCTGAACACTCGGTTCATCAACTCCATAAATGCTGCTGGGGCATTGGTCAACCCAAATGACATGACCAAAAACTCATAATGCCCGTACCGAGTGCGAAATGCTGTCTTAGGGACATCAGACGCCCTAATCCTCAGCTGATGATAGCCCGATCTCAAATCTATCTTTGAAAACACCTTCGCACCTTGCAACTGGTCAAACAAATCATCAATCCTCGGCAGTGGATACTTGTTCTTTATCGTCACCTTGTTCAACTGCCGGTAGTCAATGCACATTCTCATCGATCCATCCTTTTTCTTCACAAATAGAACTGGCGCACCCCAAGGAGAAACACTAGGCCTGATGAAGCCTTTCTCAAGCAAATCCTGCAATTGATCCTTTAGCTCCTTCAGCTCTGGCGGGGCCATACGATACGGCGGAATAGAAATGGGTTGCGTGCCTGGGGCCAGATCAATACAAAAATCAATATCCCTGTCGGGCGGCATACCCGGCAGGTCTGAAGGAAAAACCTCTGGAAACTCCCGAACAATAGAAACTAAATCAATAGAAGGAACCTCCGTGCTGGAATTGCGAACATATGCCAAATAAGCTAAACACCCCTTCTCGACCATGCGTCGAGCCTTAACATATGAAATAACACTGCGGGTGAAATGTCCTGGGGTCCCTCTCCACTCCAATCGGCACAAGTCCGGTAAAGCCAAGGTCACGGTCTTGGCGTGACAATCTAAGATCGCATGATACGGGGAAAACTAATCCATCCCCAATATAACATCAAAATCAACCATGTCTAGAAGCAATAGATCAACACGGGTCTCAAGACCCTCAAATACTACTACACAGGAATGATGAACTCTGTCGACCACTATAGAATCACCCACTGGCGTGGATACATATGCAGGAATACCCAAGGCATCACTAGGCAAATCCATGTAGGGAGCAAAATAAGACGACACATATGAATACGTGGACCCAAGGTCAAATAGCACTGAAGCATCCTGTCACAAACCAGAATAGTACCTGTAATCACAGCATCTGATGACTCGGCCTCTGGCCTGGCTAGCAAAGCATAACAATGGGGCTGGGCCCCTCCTTCCTGAATAGCATTTCTAGGACGATCAACTACTAGCTGACCACTGCCTCTGCTGGTCCGAGCTCCACCTTTACAGTCCCTACCTCCACCTCTATGATCCCTACTCCCGCCTCTAGCTGGCTGGGCGGCCTGGGGATCACCTACTGCCTGAATCATGGGGAGAGGACCCTGTTGCTGAGAGCTGTCAGACGCTCGAGGGAAATACCTGGCAATATGTCTCGTGTCGCCACATGTGTAACAAGCCCTCGGCTTCTGAGAATAACGGAGTGGTGGTGCACTGATAGGTGCTGATGGTGAGCTAGAAAGTTGCTGGTCAGAATACTATGGTTGGGAACCACAGCCACCTGTAGTACCATGTGAAACCTGAAGTGCGGACTGAAAGGGCCTCTGAGGGTGGCCTCGACCATATGAATCCTTACCTCCAGATGAGGTACCACTGAACATACCAGAATGACGAGGCCTCTTGTCTGACCCCTGACTACCTCCTCGTGCAAGTGCCATCTCTATCCTGCGGGCCGCATTGGCCGCATCCTAAAAAGACATATCACCACCGGCCCCCATGGCCATCTGAAATCGAATCGGCTGGATCAACCCATCAATGAATCTCCGCACCCTCTCCCTCTCAGTGGTAAGTATAACAATAGCATGGCGTGCCAAATCAACAAATCTGGTCTCATACTGCGTGGAGCCCTGGTGGAGGCGCTAAAACTGCCTGCGAAGAGCCTCCATCTGAGTGACGGGGAGAAACTTCTCCAAGAACAACTCTACGAACTGATTCCATGTCAAAGTTGGAGACCCTGCTGGTCTAGATAGGCAATAATCTCTCCACCAAGTCTTGGCGGATCCTGCAAGCCGAAAAGTGATGAAGTCGACCCCATTGGTCTCCACAATACCCATAGTCCTGAGAATATCATGGCAGCTGAATTAGAAGTCCTGGGGGTCCTCTGTAGGGGCACCACTGAAAGTGGTGGTGAATAGCTTGGTGAACCTATCAAGCCTCCACAAAGCATCCGCGGACATCGCCGCACCATCGCCGGTCTCAGCTGGAATACCCGACTGGGCTGTCACTGCTGGCTGAACTACTGGAACCTGAGGCTGAGGAGCTACCTGCTCCAGAGTACGCGTAGCGGGAGTCTGAACTCCTCCCCCAACCTGAGATGGGGCTGGTGATGCGGGAAGCAAACCCGCTCTAGAGACACTCTCCATAAAGCCTACCAGGCAGACCAAAGCGTCCTGAAATACTGGAGTGGCTATGAAACCCTCTGGGAACTGAGCTGGGCCCACTGGAGCTGCTGGTGCTGGAACCTCCTCATCGTAGTCAACATGAGGCTCCACCTATGGGACTGCTGCTCAGGGTTGAGCTCTGCCCCGGCCTCGGCCTCGGCCTCTGGCACGGCCTCGCCCTCGCCCTCTGCCCCTGATAGGAGCTGCTGCTGGGGGCTCGGGCTGCTGCGCGGTAGAAGAGGAAGTACGTGTTCTCGCTATCTGCGAAAGAATAAAGTAGAAGGACAATCAGTATTTGAGAAACAGATTTGCACGACAAGAAAGAACAAAAGTGAAACGTTTCCTAACTCTGTAGCCTCTGGGGGATAAATACAGACGTCTCCGTACCGATCCCTCAGACTCTACCGAGCTTGTCCGTGAGTAGCAAGACCTATGCAACCTAGGGCTATGATACCAACTTGTCACGACCCAGATTTATCCCACCATTGGGCATCGTGATGGCGCCTACTAACGTAGCTAGGCCAGCCAAACAATACAACATTTCTTTATCTACCCTCAACAACATATTATTCTAACAATAATTAAATAAGTGCGAAAGACTTTAGTTTTAACAAAACGTTATAAAAATGCGGAAGTTTCAAAATACACCTCTACCCAGTATCTGGTGTCACTACTCACGGACTACTAAGGAGTACTAAAAACATCAGTCTGAAAGAAAATACCAAAGAGTCTGTCTCGATACAAATAAACAAACTGAATATCATAGATGAGACTCCGAGCCCGCGGATATCAGTTAAGCTACCTGAGAGTCTCTGGACTGAAGGTCGGCTCTCGGTCTAGAACTGCTGCGGCGGTCCGTAAGCTGCCTCCTGATCTATGCACAAAAGGCACAGAAGTGTAGCATCAGCACAACCGACCCCATGCGCTGGTAAGTGCCTGGCCTAACCCCGACGAAGTAGTGACGAGGTTAGACAGGACCTACCACAATTAACCTGTGCAAATATAATATACAAGTGCGAGAAAATAGTAATAAAATAATAAAAAGTAAAGCTGGGAGGGGACATGTTATCGGGGAGTACTAGATGAAAATTGAACATTAAAAACAACAGCAGATCTACTCCGGGTTTCATGATGCATATGTTTACAGTGGACGGCGCGCCACACGATCTCACAATGTATAACATAAGTGGTCGGCGTGCCACACGATCCTGTAATGTAGTATACAAGTGGACGGCACGCCACACGATCCCTTTCCGTATATTACGTGGTAGGCGTACCACTCGCTCCCGTTTCTCCGTGCACAAGGTCACCGCTCAGGCCAATAAATCAATATAAGTTGTGGTCGGCATGCCACACGATCCCTTAATATAATTTATAAGTGGTCGGCGTTCCACACGATCCCATAATATAATTCAAAAGTGGTCGACGTGCCACACGATCCCGTAATATAATTCATAAGTGGATGGCGTACCACACGATCCCATAATATAATTCATAAGTGGTCGGCGTGCCACACGATCCCATAATATAATTCATAAGTGGTCGGCGTGCCACACGATCCCATAATATAATTCATAACACTGATAATCTCTCAAAAGGAGGTCCCATTACGGAAAAACATCAAAATAACAGTTAAACTCGGCAAGGGTACATCTAACAGCCCAACTATCCCGGCAAGGGAGAATTCAATTGTATCAGTCTACTCGTCCCGGCAAGGGAAATCATTGCTTCACAAACTCTTCTAGTTCATTTCACTCTTATCCAACACTTTACATGGAAGTTATCAATTTAACAAGAAAGTTGTGTCATATCTTTCGAATTAAAAACATTTACGACTCACGGTCATGCTAGACACCGGTGTATAGATACTCGTCACCATGCCTATACACCATGCTCGATCATTTAGCAAATAGCAATCAAAACACTCAAATCTTATTCCCTCAAGCCAAAGTTAGATCAAACACTTACCTCGAAGGTTTACAACCAACTCAATCCTCAAGCAATGTCTTCCCTTTCGAATTTCGCTCCAAATCAATCGTATCTATACACAGTTTATTTAATATCATTAATAATACTCAACAATCCAACCAAATGCCTAATTAAAGTCTTTCTAACATTCTGCCCAAACTTTACAAAACCGACCCGGGCCCGCTTGGTCAAAACCCGAGGTTCGAACCAAAATAAATTCACCCATACTACCACGAGTTCAAATATATAATTTGTTCTTAAATCCGACCCCAAAACAAGGTCCAAATCACGATTTCTTTGAAAACCCTAACGCTACCCAATTCTCTAATTTTGTACCTATTTTCACATGTTTAGGCCTAAGAATTTGATTGATGTTGATGAGATAATGAGGAAACGATGTTAAGAAAACGTACCCAAAGAGTTATGGAGGAAAGGAAGCTTGGAACTCGTCAATGGAGGGTTTGAGAGAGAGGTTCGTGTGAAAAGTGGTGAAAATTGTCGTGCACTGTTCTGATTTTAACTAAAAAAGTTCGCTGGGCAAAAATGCCCTTCCCGATCGCGGAAATGGAGATGCGATCGCGGTGAAGGAAATCTGGGAGCTACGCGAACGCGTGAGGGATGTTGCGTTCGCGTAGAAGAAAGTTACCGGGGGGTCAAACTTTGGCCTATGCTATCGCGTGATATGGTACGAGAATGCATAGAAGGGGGGATGGTCTATGCGAACGCGGGGAGTGATCCGCGAACGCGAAAGGTAAAATGCCAAAAGAGTGCGATCGCGTGGCTGAGGCCGCGATCGCGTAGAACAAAATCGCTGGGCAACAGTTGCAGAAAATCTGCTATGTTTCTATGTGCAAAAACATCCCGAACCACCCCCGAAATCACTCCCGAGCCCTTGGGGCTCCCAACTAAACACACACATTAGCTCAATAATATCCTACGAACTTTCTCGAGCAATCAAATCGCTAAAATAACATCAAATTTAACGAATCAAACCCCAAAACACAAAATTTCATTTCAAAGTTCATAACTTCCAAATTTCCCATTTTTAGTCCGAAACACGTCAAACAACGTCCGTTTTCAACCAAAATTTACAGGAAGCGCTTAACTAATATTTATGACCTGTACCAGGCATCAGAACCAAAATATGAGCCCGATACCTATATTTTCTAACTCATTTTCATTTTTATTTTTCCTTAATAATTTCAGAAAATAATTTAATAGAAAAATTCTATTATCGTGGTTCTGGACCTCGAATTTCGACTCCGGGCACATGCCCGAGTCCCATATTTTTCTACGGACCTCCCGGGACTGTCACATCATGGGTCCGGGTCCGTTTACTCAAAATGTTGACCAAAGTCAATTATATCAATATTAATATCATAATTTCTCAAATTTTTCACAGAATTCATATATTTTAACATAAAAAAATTTCCGGCTTCACGCTCGGACTGTACACGCAAATCGAGGTAACTAAAAGTAAGGTTTCCAAGGCCTCGGAAGCGCGGAAAAAAGGAAAAATACGGTGATGACCCTTTGGGTCGTCACACGAAGACAAGCAACTGTCCTCCACACAGAAGGACTCACTTGTGCCTGGCATACCTGGCAATAGATGCAAAACTCCACAATAATAGAGTCAAGCTCTTCGCTCAAAGTGAATGGTCCCAAAGTGAAGGGACACGTACAAAAATATGCAAAACCCTTCTTGAGCAGGGTTATCTGCTCTGCTAGGTCAGGAGCGATGATGTTTAATTCATGGCAATAGTAGCCTTCTTTCATAACAGGAATGCTAGAAGGATGGATAGAAGAAGGATACACGTTAACCACCCACGTACAGGGATAAGCGGAAGGGTACGTCTCTTCCGAAGTCCTTAGTTGTGACAATACTCCTTGGAATGATGGTGCTCATTATAGGATGAGTAGCATCATCAGATTTACCTTTGTTCTTCGAGGAACTATGATTTTTGGAAGATGATGCCATTTTTCCAGAAGGGGGAAAAGGTTTTCTCAAAATAAGAAGTTTAGAGAAAGTTGAAGACAAATACGAGTTGAGAGAATTTGAGAGTTTGGAAAATTATGAAGTGTAAATGAAGAAGTTTGATTCGTATAAGTAAAGGAATAGACGACTAAAATAGTGGCCATAATTACCTCGATAACCAGCAAAAGTAGTGATGTATTGTGGGATAACTCGTGTTCGGGCCATTACATACGGAGAGACGTGCGTCTAATCAACTATCAAAAACTTTTCAGAGGGGGGTCAGAGAATTTTTTGTCAAAAAAGGTATCTCTACCAACTTTTCGGTGACACAAAGTTATGCCACCGGAAAGCAGGGGGGATACCCTGTATATAGTAAAATATGTTCATATTTAATGATCGCAAGAGAAAGCAATATGTGGAGCCGAAGACATAAGATACTCGGGTTCGAAGGCAATCATTCACCTTTTAACGGATAGAATGATATTCATGAAGGCGAAATAAATGCCTAGCATTCGGTTACTTTTAATGAAGAATATTCTATAGCATTAAGTGCACGGACAGTTATAGAGAATGTGGAATTTACTGCCTACCGTTATACATTCTTCAATGGTCCTCATAATTGTCATTTAAGAGGGGTTTGATCCTAGACCCTTATTTCCTCGGAGCAATTATAAATTGTGAGTCTACCATCATTCTAAAGAGGACGAATTTTCTAAGAAGCATACACTATACTTTGTTCAAAGCTCAATAGCATTTTACTTTTTGTGTATTTATATTGCGTTTGCTGTCTCCGGAAGCTCTACTCCCGGGCTCAAGATCTCTACTGTCGTATCCAATGCTAAGTCTTACATTTTTATCTAAATTATTTATTGTTTTATGATCAAATCTATTCACTAATCTATAAACCATGTATAAATTCAACTGTACCATTTTACAAATTCAACTGTGCCATTTTACAGGTAAACACACCCGACATAAATTCTTGCAAATGTAAATGCCAACGTACAAAAGGAGCATCATTAAAGTCATATATGTATTGCACAAAAATTTATACATTTATTCGCTTTGGAATATTTCAGAATATTTCAGACAAGTGAAGTTCTGAAATTTGCATATGAAGATATAAATTTCGGGTAGTGTAAACTTTAAAGTGCAAACGTCATATAATTGCGTCTGAAGTTGTTCTCTCTCATTGCAAACTTCAGACAATCGGATGCGAAGTTTACATGCTGTTGTGTTCTTTCTTTGTTTTGGGATTTTTTTATATATATTGAATTCGTCCGCCATAACAGCACTCATTTCTCTTCCACATGAGGCCATGAAAAAATCGAAGATTAAAAAACTTCTACGCCGAAGTTTTGTCTTAAAGTACAGAATTAGTTATATATCACATATATCAAGAGAATGTCAGAACATAATTGTTACCCGAAAAAAATTTTAAAAAAAAAACGAGATTGAAAAACTCGACTTGGTTGGTTTGGTTTGAAGATTTAAAAATTCAACACCATTGATTTGTTTTGGTAATTGAATAATTCGAACCAACATGACCTATATACGCCCTTAGTAATCACACACGACTTTTTACATTAACATCCCAAATTTCTACTGATTATTCTTCTCTGTTCTCATGTAGAGAGAAACAAAGTCATATGCATGCAAGGGCAGAATTTTCTTTGCACTGCAAAACATAATTTTTTTTCAATTAATGTTTTAGCAATAAAAGGTCACATAGGCTTAACTATGGATACAATAAGAAGAACATCCTCAATTTGATATAACATTAATTGAAGTTGGCCAGAAATTTTATTTCTTTTTTGCTCCCCAAGAAGTCCCCATCTGGTATACAATTTTTGGAAGAAAAAAAAAGGCTAGAAATAGGTTGCTTTAAGTGGTTGACATTGTAACATGATCTATAAATGACATATCCCCAATGTGGTACGCCATTTAATAAAATTACTCCATAATATATGTTGGTGGACTCATTCAATGTAAGTTTGATTATTGCTTGCATGCATGCGAATGAATGTTCCATGTCAGTTTCATTATTGACAATGAAACATACATAACGTTTTTGTAAATAAATTTGGACCAAACGTTACAATGTCAAAGACTTATTTATGAACCATCTATTGTTGAAAAAAGAAACACAAATAAACATTTGTTGTGTCTCACGTGAATTTGATAAAGCATTACCAATCAGAATAAAACTATTTTACAGACATAGTTTGATTATCAAAATTGTGTAAGCTAACTTATTTTAGTTTATTTGCTTTTTGAATTTATTTGTACACTTGTTGAAATATCTATTTGGGAATGTGGATTTTAAAATTTCAGTAGATATTTCTACCTTTTTATTTTGGGTAACACTTTTAAAGGACGTCCTTTTATTATAAGGTGCTGATTAGTTTTAGAAGGTTACCAAAGAATTTTAATTGGCACTCACATAAGTATCATTTTGCAGGAAATATATATATCAAATAAAAATGTGTCGTAAGCAAATTATGACGGTGTTGCAAATTTGCATTTTCGTCTTGGTTTTATTTCCTGGCACATTGGTAACTCGTGAAGAAATAGAGTATCTTTGCTATCTGGATTTTGTAGAAGCCTATACTGTATAGGCTATACAATTAATAGTTGGGACCTATTTAAGGATCTTACTGGAGAACAAATTATTGAAAAGCGCAAAAGGGGTAAAAGATATTTGCCCTGTGAAATTGATGGAGAAATTGTTATGTAGTCCATAATAATTGGTATTATGTTATATGATTCTTTTCGCAGTAAATTAATAAAAGAATAACACAAAAGATCTATAAATAAAACAAAAGAGATCTTTATAAGGTTATTTCTATTTAAATTGCAAGTGCGCAAAAGAGAATATTTCCTCTCATATTGACAGCACTGATCATATCCAAAATTAAATATATAAACAAAAAGACCGGTCCAACCTCTCTTATTAGGTTAAAATTATGTGTTGCTATTCCTCGTCTAAAACTTAAAAGTATAGTGATGGAAATTTTAAAATTAGGAACAAAGTGGAATAAACAAAATGGAAGGAAATATTACATTACAAGAAGATGAATTAGAAGGAAAAAAGGATAATGTTTGAGAAAGAAATCTGTCAAACTTCTTCCTTATTTTGCTATCTACAATGCCGGCGGATGATTATATGGAATATGGATGGGATTTATTTAAGGATTTTTCTCAAGTACAAATCAATGAAAAATGCGAAAATGGTGAAAATATGTTTCCATGTGAGTATGACCTTATCCACAATTTGTCCAATCGTAAATCCTCCAGCTTCTCATAGTAGGTTAAATTATGTAATAGAAATTATATACAACAACAACAACAACCCAGTATAATCCTACTTAGTGGGTCTAGGGAGGGTAGTGTGTACGCAGACTTTACCCCTACCCTGAGGTAGAGAGGCTGTTTCCAAATAAACCCCCGACATCCTTCCCTCCAAGAACTTACCACATTGCTCTTGGGAAGACTCGAACTCACAATCTCTTAGTTGGAAGTGGAGGTTGTAATAGAAATTATATAGTGATACTGAAATGTATGTACTTTCTAATTTAAAACATTTAATTTAATGATTTATTTAACAATTCGAGATGGATTATGGGATTGTATTTTGGCTTAGGCAGTCTGCAGATGCAATAATCAGTTTGTGAATTTTGTATAGAACTTAATAAAGACCTTTATAGTGTAATTACAATTTTTTAGGATTTTATACCCGACATTTTTTATATATAAAACAAAAAAAAATTACCCCCACTATGTTCTGGGAAGTCTTTACGTTTTATCTGAATATTCTTTAATTAATTGCTAAATCAACATGTTGGGCACGATTAGGAAATAAACAAAAGTTCAGAAAATTAAATGCATAAATCAATTGCTCCTTACAATAGTAAATATGAGATTTTGTTAAAAAGGAGAAGAATATAATTTTTCTGCTCAAATTGAAAGCTCAAAAAAGAAAGAAATGTAGGCGGTTTTAAGATTAGTGTGGAGTAGCTCGTCCTACAACGGGCACTTGCTGAAGCCTTGTGTTCGTTTCAGTAACCTGGAGTCTTAAACAACTAATTTATAGATATTTAGGTACAAAAGCTTGTAACAGAGGGGAATTTGTAACAATTCAGTGGCATGTCTGGCGTATCTATCAATTGAACAGGACTTCGATCAAAGTACCAGTCGCTAAATGCCTTTGCAATTGTCTGTTAAAAAACACAAACACAACTTAGAATGAAATCTTACTTTAAGGGGTCGTTTGGTATGAGGTATAAGAGTGATATAAGAATTAATACCACCTTAATACTCTGTTTGGTTAGCAAATCAGGTATAAGTTATCTCTAACACCGGGATAAATTATACCTCACATATGGTGGGGTAATTAGCACCGGTATAACTTATACCTCCTCTTATACATTATTCAATTGTCATTCTTAATACAACATACCAAACAATGAATAAACAATAATCCCAGCACAATTAATCCCAGCATAACTTATCCCATTATAACTTATACCAGTATAACTTATACCGGTATAACTCATATTCCAACCAAACGACTCCTAATAGTATAGTTTAACCAGTTACTTACCTTTTTTTCTAGGTTACCAACAATTCATTGTTATAAATATCAGTTACTTGTAATTATCACTAGAGGCTGATCAAGAATTTAAACTTGTCAAATTACAAAGTTCTTAGCATTAAATTAATTAGTATACTTTTGAAATTACGAATTTATAAATTTACTAACTTTTCTTATACAATGACTTTTCGGTTACAAAATAAAAAAAAAAGTGACTTTCTTGCATATTTTTCATTAATTGAGTCACCGTCTGAGTAATCAACTCATTTTTAGTGAGTGTTTGAGAAGAAATTTTTTTTGTAGTGAATATAGTAATATATAGTTGTTATGAGTTTTAACAAATATATACAAGTTGTGAAGTGCAACCCTTTTTTATGTAGAGTACAGAATATAATGCACAACCAAAAATCATCAAGTACACCTAAAGTTGAAATTGATTTACCTTATTATGTACCGTGAAGCCATTCCAACCAACACCACTTAATATTTGGGAATGAATCAAGCAAGAGTCAATAAACATTCCTCTAGATGAAGAACAATTACTTTGTTTTGGTAATGCACTTAAGAATTCCTGTTTAAAATCTGAAATAAAACAACAAAAATTACATGAGATTTTCCAAATTTCATGAATTTCACATATTGAATTCATAATTAATTAAATCCAAATTCGACTTGGTTATATAAATAAAAGGGCAGCCTGGTGCACGAAGCATCCTACGTTCATGCGAGGTTCGAGGAAGGCCCGCACCTCAAAGGGTGTGATGTAGGCACCTACCCTGATGTATAGGTCACATGAAGATAACTTTATCTTGCTCCAATGCTCGCTTCTCTTGGGTATATAGATAATTCTTTTAATAAATAGAATATGAAGGTTGGCCTTAAACTTGCATCACTAACCTTGTAAAGTTTTAACAAGAGTAGCTGAGCACGTATTGTTATTAAGGTTTTCGTAATAACCAGGAAAAGTCTTGTTTATCTGGAATACATTCGAAGATAAAAAATTGTTAATGCAAATTCAGTATATAAGAAAGAATATTAAAAAATTGAAAACTTTATACTAAAAGATGACATAGATATCGTCATGTTCTAATTTAATTTTTTTCATGCACTTAATGGAGATTTTAGTTGACCTGAAATGTGTCAAACATTGAGTTGACTATGAAAAATGGTGTCTGGATTTCTTGTTGAAAATATTGTGGAAAAAGGCACTGCAAATTCATTAAACATAGGGTTAGTTTAAATTTACCATTGGGTAAAACCCTTGAATGGCAACGGATTCTTACCAAATATGGTCTCATTTTTGAAGTGCAGGATGATGGCAACATCTTGGCTGAATGCTGATTTAAAATATTAAAAAAAAAATCACAACAGATAATATTGAATTGTATTGTCTCTGTCTCAATAATGCACTTTCTTTTTTAATGTTTTCCAAAAATAATAAAAAAAATCTATATTTAGAAATAATTTAACTTTAAACTTATTATTTTGTCTTTTATTTCAATGAAGTAATTTATAGTCACGCAAAAATTTTATGAATGTTTTATTTTAGATAATAAGTTTCAAAATAAATTGTTTTCTCTTAAACTTCGTGTCCAACTATAGTGCATCATATAAAATGAGACCGAGGAAAGTAATTGTGAGAATTGATAATGAAAATAATTATCGTACTAAAGAAATAGGAGTGACAAAACTGAAAGAAGGAAGAAAAATTGTACATGTAATGCAATTAGTCCTTCATTGACAATATCCATGAATGGTATTTCCTTCATGTTTTTCCTGTTACACAAATTAACAACACTGTAATTCATCTAATAGCACTATGAATTACAACTTGATTTTAAGTTACGAGCATTGACAATGTATAATTATTTTTTACACACCATCTGCATTTAAGTTAACCTACAATATGTAACTTTTTACAAAAAGTGTGATATGACAATTTGAAAATAGACTAACATACTGTCAAATAAATTATAGTAAATTGTATAAAATCTTTTACGATATCAGTATATTATACTGGTGGCTCTTAGGTTAATTCTTACTTGTGGAGAAAATAACTACCATCAGCAAGACACTTTACTCTAGCTGAATTAGGAAGAAGAGCTCGAAAACGATCACAGTGTAGTAAAGCAGGCAATCCTCCAGCTGAACCACCTGCGAGAATAGCCTGCAAAAACAATAATAGAAAATCGTATAACGAAAGTCATTTTTCAAAAAATAAAAAATAAAAAAAAAATCACAAAAAAACTTGTTTAGTAGTGACGAGTTACTGATACTACAGTGACATACATTTTTCGCATCCTTCATCCCTATAGCCAAGAAATGTTCGATCAATGCATGAAAAATCCTCGCGCCTCTAAAATGAAGGTTAGTGACCTGATCATAAACATTAGCATATTATCAGAAAAAATGCATAATTAATTAATCTAGATCAGCAAATTGTTCTCGGATTGTTGAAAATTTCAAGTAATAAAAGAGTAAATACTTCGAATCCCTTCAAAACGTATAAGAATATATAAGAAGCTGAGCTTAAAGATGACGTACCGGATCAACTATTTCAACGTCTCCTGTGAATGATGCTCCATCGCAATATATAACCATGACTCTATTCCAATTGTAGAAATCTAAAATTTTAAACATAAAATTGAGATAATTAAATGAGAATATTTAGAAATGATAACATGATTTAGTGAGATTATAAGTATTAAATGTATATTACCTGGATTCACTGTTTTATTGTTGCTAAGTATTCCATAAAATGATCTTTGCTTTAGAGCAAGTTTTGAGGAACCTTTTTCTGTCTTTGTGCGACCGAGGCAATCTAAAACGTTATAGCACCATTCTCCTCCCTTAATAATGCAATATCAAAGTAAGAATTAATTATGATTAAGATACAAAATTTGATAAGATTTTGTATGCAAATGCTTCAAGTTTTAATTGAAACAATTATTTCCATATATAGGTCATACCCTAAAGTAGATAATCCAATTATTAGCTCCTTCTCCATGTCCCTTGTCATAATAGAATGCTGGTGGAGACCCATCCAAGCAAACTAAAAGCATATAAAGATCCAAATATTGCAAATGATATTAACATTGGTTAAATAACGAAATATTTTATGATACCTGAGGCAGAATTTTCACCAAGAGATTCATCATATATGTATGGTGATTTTCCGACGAAGGGGTTCGGTTTAGCCCTTTTTCGTTCCTATAGTTCCGCCACTACATGCATATATATATATATACTAATGCATTATGAAGAAAAAGGAATTTTACCAGCTCCTTTTGACACTGCACTTTCTAAAATAGTTAAATCAACCATGCCAAGATTTTCATTTGATGTTTGATTCCCTCCAAGTACATTTTTTCCATTTAGAACAATCAAGGAACAAATGAGTAGGCATAGACATTGCAATTTTGTATGTTCCATGCTTCTTCTACAAACAATTCAAAAGAAAACTTTTGTGAGACTTTATAAAATCTAAAAAATTATGATAAAATATGCATACAATGTAAGATATTCAATAATATTAGCCTATTATTTAATTGGTGTAAATTGCATTACTGCCTGAAAAAAAAAAACTTTTAGAACCCACAAAACAGACATAATTTTAAGATTCAATTCCTATAATCACAGATTTATATGAACGTTGACAACAGATTGTAACATAAAATAAAGAATATCAACGTTAGTTTGGGAAAGTTTCTTTGTTTTTTTTGTTTGAAACAAATTAACGGAGCATCCTTTCCATGAACCCTATAGATTTCATACCTTAAAAATCAAAACCTCTTACTCCACGAATAATTTTCGGTGGAAACAAATTCTGTGGTCCGTTTCTTTGTGCAACTTGCAGGCATTTTTATATTGTCAGAACAGAGATAAATCAGGAGAAGCTGGGGTTGCTATATTTTTGCAATAGGGATTTCCTTTTCTATATTTGTACACAAAAACGCGTACGTTCAGCGATACGCGTATATATATACAATTGTATATACGTGTATGTGCACATATCTATTTTTAAATGCATGTGTATGTGTATGTGTATGTATATTTTGCCGTATCTTTTATAGCAATTTATTGTGATGACCCGAAAGGCCATCTTATGTTTTGGAACTCAATTCTGCTCTTTTAAGCTTTAAACACCTCATTTTTATCCCTCCTCGATTATGTGTGCAGTCCGGATATTTTTTCGGAAGGCTTTTATGTTGAAGTTGATAAAAATAAGAATTTTTGCCTAAAACTTCATTTGAGTTGACTTCGGTCAATATTTTTGGTAAACGGATCCGGCTTCATATTTTGTCGGTCCCGGTGGGTCTGTATTGTGATTTTTGACTTGGCTGTATGGCCAAAATTGAATTCGAAAGTCCCTAGCCCAAAATATCGGGTTTTGTCAAAATTTAAAAGTTAAAGGCTTAATGAATTTGAAGTATTTGACCAAAGCTTGACTTTTTTTTTATAACGGATTCGTATTTTGGTTTCGAAACCCGATATAGGTCCAATACTATATTTATGACTTGTTTGTGATATTTGGTGAGAAACGTAGTTGCTTTGGCATGATTTGGACGTCCGGTTGTAAAAATAGAAGTTTCAAAGTTTCCTTGAAAATTTCATTTCATTTGGTATTCAATTCATAGTTCTAGGTGTTATTTTGGCGATTTGATCGCGCGAGCAAGTTCTTATGATATTTTTAGACTTGTGTGCACCTTTGGTTTAGATCCCCGAGGGCTCGGGTGAGTTTCGGATAGGCCGCGGAGTGAAATTGGACTTGGAACATTTGTTGGTATCTGCAATTTATGGGAACTTGCCTCTGATCTTGAATTTGCAAGATCAGAGTTTGCAATTACGAACATATCAGTCTAGCATTTCCGAGCTACTCATCGCAAATGCAAAGAGTAGCTGGGCCACATAGTTTTTACATTTGCAAAACATACTACGCATTTGCAAAGTGAGTTTGGGGAAGGCAGTGATCGCAAATGTGATCATAGGGTCGCAAAATCGGAGGGTCATGTTTGCATTTGCGAACTAATCTTTGCATTTGCAAAGGCAGCAGAGGTCTGAAGAGCTTCACATTTGCGGGCATCGCATTTGCGAAGCCCATGTCGCAAATGCGACATCTGCAGCTGGGTAGATATGATTTAGATGGAATTTTTTTATTTATTCTTCACATTTTCAAACTCAAGAACCCTAGAGGCGATTATCCGAAGAACTTTTCTTCGCCAAATCACTGGTAAGTGATTCTAAACTAGTTTCTTTCAATCTTTCACTACTTTTCCTTATATTTCAATATAAAATCTAGAGTTTTTATGGTGGAATTGGGTGGAGGGGGGAGGGATTTGGTAAATAGGGGATTTAGACCTGAAATTGAGGTCGGATTACAAAACAAATTACATAACTGGGCTCGGGGGTAAATGGATGATCGAGTTTTGGTCCGAATTTTGGGTTTGGATCCAGCGAACTCGAGTCTTGACTTTTGTGGACTTTTTCAATAATGACCTAAATTGAATTCTTCATAATTATGGGTAGTTTCTAAGGCTTAATTTGAATCATTTGGTTGGTATATACTAGATTCTACTAGTTTGGAGGCTCGTTTCAGAGGAAAAGCATTGGTTGAGTTTTGAGTTTGGCCTCTAGAGCGAGGTAAGTGTCGTGGTTAATCTTGAATTGAGGGATTAAGACTTATTTGTCTATTTGCTACGTATTTAGATGTTGTGTGCACCGTATAAGTAAGGTGAAGAGTACTTATGCGTTGTTGTCGGGTAAAGCATGCGGGTGGGATTTAATTTCTTGTAATTAATGTCTTCCTTTGATCATGTTATCCGTGTTTAGACTAATATAATCAAGTTGATCGTTCTTATCATGTTTACGGATCTTTGGGTGATAATTGAGTAGTGATTTCAAAGTTGAGGTTGGTATTATGGAACCAAATATTGAAGTAAGACTTGTTCTTGATATTTATATCTCCCTGTTGTCTTTTAGTTCATTATTTTATGGTAAGGGAGAATGTTAATGCACGAAGGGTGATGTCGTGCCATGTTATGAGAGAGTAAAATCACGAAGGGTGATGTTGTACCATGTTGTGAGAGTTAATGCAAGAAGAATGATGGGGTGCCGTTTCTATTGATTATATAGTAAGGTTGAGAGTGAAAGCATGAAGGGTGATGTCGTGCATTTTCCTTTACTGTATTTACTTGTTATGATTGGTTCAAGGTGCATTGATTGATCAAGTTCTCATTACCGTTGTGATTCTCTATCTTGTAATCCCCTCAGCATGTCCCCCTCTTGATATTATCCGCCTATCTTTTACTTGTCGTTATTTTGTACATACACTGTTAAATTGGAGATGTTTATTATGTGGGTGTCTTGTCATAGCCTCGTCACTACTTTATCGAGGTTATGCTCGACACTTACCAGTATATGGGATCGGTTGTACGGATACTATACTGCACTTCTTTGCAGATTTTGGTATTAGTCCCAGCTGATCAAGAGGCATAGCAGCTCAGACCGGTTCATCAGGGGATCAAGGTAGATCTATCGGCGTACGCAGACTTTGAAGTTCCCGTCTATCTTTTTCTATTATTACTGTTTCTTTCAATTAAACAGTTGTATTCCCTTTCGACTTTTATTTGTAGTAAATCCTAAAAGTTCGTAAATTGTGACTTCAGATCCAGGTGGTAGTAAATATTAAAGTTTTTATAATATTCCGCAACTCTATAACTTTTGTTTAGCTTAATTAATTCTGTTATTAAAAGTGTACTGAAGTTGATTTTAAAATTCTCTAACGTTGCCTTGCCTAGCAAGTAAAATATTAGGTGCCATCACGGTCCCGAAGGTGAGAATTCTGGAACATAAAAATTTGGTATCATAGCACTAGGTTGCATAGGTCTCACAATTCACAAGTAAGATTAGTATAGTCTG
Organism: Nicotiana glauca; assembly: GCA_026770625.1. Taxonomy (NCBI): domain Eukaryota; kingdom Viridiplantae; phylum Streptophyta; class Magnoliopsida; order Solanales; family Solanaceae; genus Nicotiana; species Nicotiana glauca. The sequence goes on from MU707244.1 coordinate 163,523, forward strand.
GAGGATCGGTATGGAGACGCATGTACCTATCTTCTGGAGGCTATGAAGTTTAGAAACAATTTTCACTACTACTATTCTTTGTTGTGCGATTTTGTTCTCCTATTGATAATTAAACTTTTCTACTCTTGTTTTCTTGCAGATGGCGAGAATGTGTAGCGCATCTTTAGCTTAGCAACAACAAGATCGCAGTGATAGCTCCTACGAGGGGCAGAGGTCGAGGCAGAGATCGTGCCAGAGGCTGAGATAGGGACATAGCTCAGTGTAGAGCTCGAGCAGCAGCACCAGTAGTGGAGCCTTAGGTGGATTCTGATGAGGAGGCTCCAGCCCTGACTGTGCCATTAGACCAGCTTAGGTCCCGGAGGGGTTCATCGCTACCTAGTATTTCAGGATGCTTTGGTCCTTTTGGTGGCCTTATGGAAAGTGTGGCACAGGCCGACACATTACCTATGGCACCAGCCATCTCTCAGGATGGGGAGGAGCACAGACTACCGCTACTCATACTTTAGATCAGTTGGCTCCCTAGTTTTAGACTCCAACAAGCCAGCCAATCGGGGTAGTTCTGCTGGTTATTGCGACACAAGCCGATGATGGATCAGCTATGTCCTCTGAGGCTTTTTAGAGATTAGATACGTTTACTAAGCTATTTTCAGTTCACTTCAGCGGTACATCTTTAGAGGACCCCCAGGACTATCTTGACAGCTATCATGAGGTGGTACAGAATATGGGCATAGTGGAGACCTATGGGGTCAATTTTGTTGCATTTCAGTTGTTGGGTTCTGCCAAGAAATGGTGGAGGTATTATAAGTTAAACAGACCTGCTAGGTTGCCTACTCTCACTTGGGACCATTTCTCTCAGCTATTTCTTGAGAAATTCATTCTTTTCACATTGAGAGAGGAGTACCGAAGACAGTTTGAGCGTCCTCAGCAGGGCTCTATATCTGTCACTCAATATGAGACCCGATTGCTGGATTTGGCCTGTCATAATATTCTTTTGCTACCTACTGAGATATATATATATATATATATATATATATATATATATATATATATAGAGAGAGAGAGAGAGAGATGTGAGGAGGTTTATTGAGGGACTTGCTGCAGCCTATCAAGTTGCATATGGCCAAGGAGACTGTGAGTGAGATTTCCTTTCAGAAGGCTGCTAATGTTTCCAGGCAACTCGAGATGGTTCTAGCTCAAGGGAGTGGTCAAGGGTCTGACAAGAGGCTTCGTCACTCAATTGGATTCAGTGGAGCCTCATCTATAGGCCAGGGTACTTTTGGTAGAGCCTATCCTCCTGTGCCATTTCATTCAGCACTCCATGCATCCCATGGTGCTTCAGGTGGTCGTGGCCCTCGTATGTATTATTTTGATCAGCCAGCCTACAGCGCACCACTAGCTCCTATCAGTACACCTCTGCTATAGAGTTTTGAGAGTGCTTACTCAGGCCGACAGGTTTAGTTTTAGGGTCAGTAGTCATAGCAGCCGAGGACATGTTATACTTGTGGTGATTCCAGGCACATTGCTTGATTTTGGCCTCTAGCATCGAGCAGTTCTTAGCATTAGAGTTCTCGTGCCATGGTACCTGCATCGGGTGCTTGAACGCCTACTATGCCAGCTAGGGGTAGGGGTCAGGTAGCTAAAGGTGGATGTCAGGCCATTAGAGATGGAGGTCAGACCGCTAGAGGTGGAGCCAGCTAGCCAGCCAGGGCCCATCCTCAAGATGTAATTTAGAGTGGTGGGCCCCGGCAAGGATGCTATGCCTTCCCAGCCAGGACTGAGGCCTAGTCACATGACACAGTTATCAAAGGTACAGTTTCAGTCTGCAGTAGAGATGCCTCAGTTCTATTTGATCTGTGTTCTAGTTATTCCTATATGTCATCCTATTTTGCTTCATATTTGGTTGTGCCTCGTGATTGTTTGAGTGCCACTATGTATGTGTCCACCCCTGTGGGAGATGTTATCATTGTAGATTGTTTTTATCGTTCGTGTTTAGTTACCATTGGGAGTCTTGAGACTCGTGTAGATATCTTACTTGTCGATATGGTTGATTTTGATGTCATTTTGGGTATGGATCGGGTGTCACCCTTATATGCTATATTGGATTGTCACGCTAAGACGATGACCTTAGCCTTGTTGGGGTTTCCTCGATTAGTGTAGAGAGGGACTCCTGGCCATTCTACCGGTAGAGTTGTCTTTTATGTGAAGGCTTGGCATATGGTCGAGAAGGGGTGTCTAGCTTATTTGGCTTATGTCCGCAATTCCAGTGTGGAGGTCCCTTCCATGAATTCTATATCAGGTGTTCGTACGTTCCTAGTGGTATTTCCTGCAGACTTGCTGGGGATGCCACCCGACAGAGATATTGACTTCGCTCCGGGAACTCATCCCATTTCTATTCTGCCATACCGTATGGCCCCACTAGAGTTGAAAGAATTGAAGGAGCAGTTGCAAGTTTTGCTTGATAATGGCTTTATTAGACCTAGTGTCTCGCCTTGGGGTGCACCCGTGTTGTTTGTAAAAAATAAGGATTGATCAATGAGGATGTGCATAGATTATCGGTAGTTGAACAAAGTCGCCATCAAGAGAAAGTATCCATTGCCAATGATTGATGTCTTATTTGATCAGCTTCAGGGTGTCAATTTGATCAACTTCAGGATGCATAGATTGATGTCTTGATTGATGTCCTATTTGATCAACTTCAAGGTGTTTTCAAAGATTTATTGAGGTCTGACTACCATCAGTTGAGGATTCGGGCATCCGATATCCCTAAGACAGATTGTCTGACTTGGTATGGACATTATGAGTTTCTAGTGATGTCATTTGGGCTGATAAATGCCCCAACAATATTTATGGCTTTGATGAAATGGGTTTCAAGCCATATTTGGATTTTCTTGTGATTGTGTTTATTAATGATATCTTGATCTACTCCAGCAATCGAGAGAAGCATGAGCTGCATCTTCGGATCATTCTTCAGACACTGAAAGATAGCTAGTATTATGCTAAGTTTTCAAAATGCGAGTTTTGGTTGAGCTTAGTCGCCTTCTTGGGTAACGTTGTGTTGGTAGAGGGTATTCAGGTGGATCCTAAGAAGATTAAGGCAGTTAAAAACTATCCTAGACCTACTGCAGCTACAGAGTTCTGAGGTTTCTTGGGATTGGTGGGTTAATACTATTGGTTTTCAAAGGGGTTCTCATCTATAGAAGCCCCGTTGACCAGGTTGACCCAGAAGGGTGCCCCATTCAGATGGTTAGACGAGAGTGAGGCAAGCTTTCAGAAGATCAAAACATCTTTGACTATGGCGCTGCTGTTGGTTTTGCCCACAGGTTCAGGGCCTTATACGGTATATTATGATGCATCTCATATTGGAATTAGTGCGATATTGATGCAGGATGGCAGGGTGATTGCATATGTGTCGCGGCAAATGAAGGTTCACGAGAAACATTACCCTGTTCATGACTTAGAGCTGGTAGCCATTGTTCATGCGCTGAAGATTTGGAGGCACTATCTTTATGGCATGTCGTGTGAGGTATTCAAGAATCATCGGAGTTTGCAGTATTTGTTCAAGCAAAAGGAGCTCTATTTGAGGCAGCGAAGGTGGTTGAGCTATTGAAAGACTATGATATCGCCATCTTGTATTATCCCGGGAAGGCCAACATGGTGGCCGATGCTTTGAGTAGAAATTAATTGAGTATGGGAAGCCCTGTGTACATTCCAGTTGGTGGGAGATCACTTGCATTATATGTTCAGGGCTTGGCCAATTAGTTCATGAATTTGGATGTTTCTGAGCCCAGTCGCATTTTAGCTTGTACGGTCACTCTGCTTCATTATTTGGGTGCATCAGGGAGCGGTAATATGAAGACCCTCATTTGCTTATACTTAGGGATACAATGTGGAACAGTGATGCCAAGCAGGTTACAGTTGGAGATGATGGGGTTTTGAGAATGCAAGGTCATTTTTGTGTACTGTATACGGTAAAAATCAAAAGGTCCAATTCTGTGATCGTTAAGGCACCTCGTAAAGACCGCCCCCAGAAAGCTTGAAAATTCAGCTTAGGGTTCGACCCGAGTGTTCGTAAATGCTTGACCATGTGTTGCGGCCAAATGCACATGCAAGCGCATGCGGTCGTCAAGTAATAAAGTGACTAAAAGTCGGATGTCGATCCCACGAGGACTTGTGATTAACTATTAACTAAATGAGAATATCCTAATTATCTATACAAGAATTAAATCTAGAAATATTTGGCTCTAAACTAATTAAATAAATAAAAACAAATAATGAACTTTGAACAGAGAACGAGTAGATTTTATGATATTAATGTAATAAAAACGATCTAGGTTTATGGGCTATCTACCATTCCTATTGTATTTTTCAATTGAATTGACTAACTAATTTATCTAGTTTATTGGTTGACAGGGTTAATATTGCTCATAAGAATCTGTCGAGTTCTTACTCGCCTATTCAAGCTAACCTAACTCCTATATGTCTATGGAGTTAGAATCAACAAAAACGCATTTATAATTCCTGTAAATCAACCAAGCAAGGCAATTAGGTATATGTCTATCCTAACCGCGAATTCGTTCCCCGAGGACCAGGTTCAAGAACTTATTCTACTCAATCCTATATGCAATCTAGAATTTCCACTTTCGAGTTCAACTCTAGATTCGTAGATAGTATTCAATTGGTGATTAAGCAATCAAATAATTAAGTGCAGGATTGAATAAATAAACCAATATGATAAACTAAGAAATCGAAATCAATATCCGAATAACAATAGTCATGAAAGAACCAGAACCCTAGAACGTGAAGTTTAGCTCCACATAGAAATGGTAGCAAAACAAAAAATCATACAAAGAAGCATAAAAAGACTAAGTTTGGGGAAGAAAAGATGAAACCTGGCCTCCACGGCGGCTCTGTGCTCTTCCTTGATCAAAAATTTCTCTAAAAAAGTTCTCCTATGTATATATACCAAGTAGGGTTGGTCCCAAACAATTATAACTTCTCTAAGGTGAAAAAGGACACTTTTTCCGGGCTTAACTAGCGCTGCCGCACACCTGGGCGCGCATCTGGCCGCGCTAGTTGGACAACTTTCTGTCTCTGGGCGCGCTAAAACTAGCGTGGCCGTGCTTTTGTGAATTTTTCACCCTTTTTCGTTTCGAATTTGGAAAAAGTAAAATATGAAAGTTGTTTCCCTTTGAGTTAGCTTTCCAACAATATATTGTGGAGCTAAAATGGAGTTCTTCGCGAAAAGTTATGTCTATTTTACTAGACAGTGCGCAATCTGCCTACTGGAGTCTTTGTTCGCTCTAACCATCATCTGTTGACCCCCAAACACGATCCCGACTTAATTCCTTGAACTTTTACTCAACATTTAAAGCTCCAAATCACTTGAATTCATTCCATAAATGTACATAGCTCGGAATCACTCCTACAAGGCATAAAACACAATATTAGTGCAAAATACTAACGATTAAAGCTCAAACTCAATTTAAGTGCAGTAAATTATAATGTAATAATCGACTAAAATATGCAATTATATCCTATCATCAACACCACACTTAAACGTTGCTCGTCCTCGAGTCAACCAAAAATTTACTCTATCTATGAGCATATAACATATTTGAAGCACACTACACCAATGATTATGGTTGATAGCAACAATTAAACTCTAGCATATGCAATGATCATACACTTCCCTTTACTTATGCCATACTTCACAAATATTCATAACAAAGACAATATGCTTACAACAATCCTAGCCTCAAAAATCGACTTAATGTCACAATGCACTCATGGCTTGAATACCCAACGTCGTAGAGAAGTCTAATAACGTTACATATCCCTCGTGAAACCATGTGCCCTCACAACCAAGACAAGAGAGTAAGTTGAATCCATACATTAGAATCTCATGATCAAATATATTTTAATGACTCATATATATCAAAGAAAATATCGCTCACCCTCACAAAAGAAGTCATATGCATGTAGTTGGTACTATAGGCTTGCCCTTAATGTAAATCTCTACTCATGTAGGCTCCTTTTCTTAATGTATTAAAGAGGGCCTCTCTAACCGGTGAAAAGTGGTGGGTGTCCACTAACGGCCATTCCTGGCTCGGCTGCTATTTAGCACGAGATTTTGAGTCTCGCGTGTCTTGAAAGTGAATCGTATTCCATGAATATGATATCTATCTAGTGTGATGTATGAAATATATGACAAAGGCCGGGTTTGGTTGCTTGCCCGAAGGAAGGGCTATCTGATCCGATCAAGTACGTAAGCCGTAGCGCGCTAGCGCGCGCTCGAGAGGCTATGAATCGATTGGACCTGCCAATCGAATGAATCTTAACACTCGTAATGATCGACTTTACGAAGATTCCATTTGATTCCGGAAGCTCGTAGCATTGGTCCGGCACAATTCCCAAACTTAA
>MU707244.1:171380-195692 GCA_026770625.1 Nicotiana glauca
CTGAACACGAAAGTGTGCAGTTCCGCCCATAGAATTTCTCAATTTTAACACAAGGTACTTATTAGATCGAATGTACTTATTCTATCTAATAGAATGATTTTGCCGTATCCAGACTAATACCAATCCAAGCCATTTCATGGTATTATCGCCACAAAGAAGAGCTTTCGGATTTTCCAGAGAAGATGGGGGCAAGTGTTCGGATCTATTATGACATAGCCTTGAGGCGCTCAACGGACCTTTTAACCTTCTAAATCGATCCAAAATCAATTAGGACTTTTTCATGGTTGTAATGCGGGCTAAGGGACGGGTAGGATATATTTAAGAATAGTGGTTCACCCTCCTAAGCACTTTAACACATGACATAATCGCTTTGAGCGCAAATTCTTCAATCCCAATTTCAATTTCACAACTAATATCACACCAAAAATGCTCCCTTTTGCTTTAAGCACTATATTAATTCATACCCACTAGCAGGAACAAGACAACAATGTATTCTTCTCCATTTTTTTTAGATTATTCTTTTTTTTTCGCTAGTGGTATATTATTTAAAAAAAATAAGTGCACCCTTCTTTCTTTCATTGATTCCACTCAAAAGCCACCTCACTCTTAGTTCCTTCATACTTGTTTTAGTGCTCATCTCACGATTAAAGTGCTTTAAGAGGAAAAGGGATCAAAACAATGCCAATTAAAAACAAAAAGGGTGTAGGCTTGTAATGTGGTGTCAAATAAAAGTCTATAGGCTCAAAATGGTTAACTAGAGATAAATTTTATTTGTGGTAAGCAATTAAGCTCAAAAAGATCAAAGGAAGCCTAAAATCACTTTTCAAACCGAACATCGCCTAAAATTTCGCTTCAATTCACATACTAGGCAAGTTCTAGACGCAAGTACACAACATGGACTACATAGAAACCTCACCACACATGGCGCATGACTCACTACGGACGATCCCATTATGACTCTCAACAATTGCAAGTATTCACAGAGCCACGAGATATTAAGCATGAAGCACAAAGTGAACATAAGTCAAGAAAACGAGACATAGGCATTACAAGACATGATATTCAATTAAGCAAGGCATCATCAATAATTTCAAATCATAGGGAAGATACTACACATGCCAAAGCCTAAATATGCTACTATCAAACAAGTCAAGGGTGCCTAGGTTTATCATTCTTCCTCTTTTTATTCCCTAAATTCTAATCTACTCTAAAATATAAAAAAATACTACTACCCGGTTCAAACTACTTCCCATGGGAAAGAACCGATACACAAAGAAAAACCACGGGGGATTATTACTACCTAAAGAAATCTAAAAGACATATTTTTGTGTGTTTTTTTTGTTTAGACTTTAATCCCTCAAGAAAACTGTCTAGGAGATCCATCGTCGGGAAAAATCCCAATTTTTTTGTTCATTTTTCTAAAAAAAAATTATATTCAATTAAACTAACACAACTAAAATAGCATAGAAAGTCACTCAGACAATCTTCTCACCCCACACTTAAAATTGCGCAATATACTCAATGCACATTGTAAATAATAAGAGGGTAAAAGAGACTCCCTGGTAGGCCAAAGGCCGAAGAATTAGCAGCTCACGGGATACTCAGACTTCTCCCACGTATGATCCATTGTGCGGGTACCTCACACTCAGTTTCAAACACATGCTCGCTTTAGCACATGCCTATTGGCTTTGACTCCATGCTCCTACTCCTACAAAACCCAAAAATAATACTACAACATAATAAAAATAAATTAAATAAACAAAAATAAAAAAAAGTGGTAAAGCTGGGTTGCCTCCCAACAAACGCCTAATTTAACGTCGCAGCACGATGTGAATCACTTTTTCCTCCATCTCGAACTTATGAATTTTACCCCTAACATGCATCCAGTCTACGGCTATACTCCAGTGGTGGGGCTACAATTGTAACCAGGCCAAGTAATAATTTTTTCACTCCGCACTTCTTGGCCTTTAGATGAGGAATGTAATTTTTACTTTTTGGCACAACAAATTCAAGAATATAGGTGCTCTCATCCTCACTCTTTGACCCCTTCATTAGCTCAGATGGCTCGATTACTATCTTACTATCTAAACACAATGTGGAAAAATGATTGGAATAAGGTCTAATTCGCTCTAACTCATGAATTCTACTACTATTTGCATCCTCATATTTACACACACTCAAGTCTCCCAAAGTAATGTTATCCACTCCTTCACATAACTCTAGAGCGCTCTTCTCAATATTGGCATCCTCAAGAAGAATAGGGTCTAGTGATTGGTATTCTCATTTTTGCTCCTCAATTTGGTCAAGAAGATTTTTTTCAGCTTCACACAACTCATTATTAAATTGTTGGGCATTACACGTACCAACCTTTGCACTCATATCTGCATCTAAGTTATGTACATCTAAGCCAAAATTATCAATTTTATGTGCAAGTTCCTCTCTCTCCTTAGACCAATCAACTACCAACGTTGTTAGAAGACAACATCGTTTCTCATATTCCCTTAATCGTGAATATTCTTTCCAATACCAACCCTTACTCCCATATTCAAATTCAGACATCCCGGAGTTCAGGTCACGACAAGCCCAAAAAAACGGGCTATAAAAGTCTTCCGTCAACCAAGCGTCTTCATCAATAACCTTACTCCGGATATTTCATCCCCAGATGTCATGCTAAGAGAACTAGAAATACACTAAGAGAAAAGTAAACTAGTTATAGATTAAAAAAAAAATTTACAAAGATAGAAGAAAAAAAACTTGTAAAGATAAACGTAAAAGTCTAATATAGAAAAATAGTTAATTTCTAAGTCCCCGGCAACAGCGCCAAAAACTTGTTGCAACCAAACGCACACGCAAGCGCACGCGGTCATCAAGTAATAAAGTGACTAAAAGTCGGATGTCCATCCCACGAGGACTTGTGATTAACTATTAACTAAATTAGACTATCCTACTTATCTATACAAGAATTAAATCTAGAAATATTTGGTTCTAAACTAATTAAATAAATAAAAACAAATAATGAACTTTGAACAGAGAAAGAGCAGATTTTTATGATATTAATGTAATAAAAACGATCTAGGGTTATGGGCTATCTAACATTCCTATTGTATTTTTCAATTGAATTGACTAACTAATTTATCTAGTTTATTGATTGACAGTGTTAATATTGCTCATAAGAATCTGTCGAGTTCTTACTCGCCTATTCAAGCTAACCTAACTCCTATATGTCTATGGANTCCTAACCGCGAATCCGTTCCCCGAGGCCCAGGTTTAAGAACTTGCTCTACTCAATCTTATATGCAATCTAGAATTTCCACTTTCGATTTCAACTCTAGATTCGTAGATAGTATTCAATTGGTGATCAAGCAATCAAATAACTAAGTGCAGGATTGAATAAATAAACCAATATAATAAACTAAGAAATCGAAATCAATATCCGAATAACAATAGTTATGAAAGAACCAGAACCCTAGAACGTGAAGTTTAGCTCCACATAGACATGGTAGCAAAACAACAAATCATACAAAGAAGCATAAAAAGACTAAGTTAGGGGAAGAAAAGATGAAACCCGGCCTCCACGGCGGCTCTGTGCTCTTCCTTGGTCAAAATATTCTCTAAAAAACGTTCTCCTATGTATATATACCAAGTAGGGTTGGGCCCATATAATTATATCTTCTCCAAGGTTAAAAAGGACACTTTTTCCGGGCTTAACTAGTGCTGCCGCGCACTTGGGCGCGCATCTAGTCGCGCTAGTTGGACAACTTTCTGTCTCTGGGTGCGCTAAAACTAACGCGGCCGCGCTCTTTTGAAGTTTTCACCCTGTTTTGTTCTGAATTTGGAAAAACGTAAAACAGGAAAGTTGTACACCTTTGTGTTATCTTTCCAACAATATATATTTCAGCCAAAATAAAGTTATGAGTGAAAAGTTATGTCTATTTTATTAGAAAGTACGCAATCTGCCTACTGGAGTTTTCGTTCGCTCTAACCATCATCCGTTTACCCCCAAACACGATCCCGACTTTATTCCTTGAACTTTTACTCAAAATTTAAAGCTTCAAATCACTTGAATTCATTTCATAACATGTACATAGTTTGGAATCACTCCTACAAAGCATAAAACACAACATTAATGCACAATACTAGCGATTAAAGCTCAAACTCAATTTAAGTGAAGTAAATTGGAGTGTAATAAGTGACTAAAATACAAAATTATAGACTATCATCACCATGGGACAATGGAAATCAATAATTATCGTGAGAAAGCAAGAAGTTCCCAAGGCATATGATCAAAACTGACAAAACCTGCAAGAGAAGTACTAGTCTGTACCAAACTAGCAAATAGTTGTAGCAGCTATATTTCTTTGTAATAAATGTAGTAGTACTATGTTGGGATCCCCTCCTAATATATAAAAGGGACCCTTGTCATTTCGTATAAAGGGATGGAAGATACAACACACAATATTGAATACAAGGACATTCTCTGCTCTCTAACTTAAATACATTCTCTCTTGATTTTGTTATTTAGTGATTATATTTATTGTGCTATATTAATTGTTCTTCATTTATTGCTTATTATTGATCGTAAAGAGACCTCATCAAAGCTCTCAAAAATGTTAGTCCTTTACTAGTTGTTCATATCTTAGTATCGAGCCCGACCTCGAGGCCCCATCTAACCAGGCTCGAGGCCCCGATTCTCAACCTCTCGGTTTGCTTAAGTATACTATCTTCAAGCTCTTATATTGTTTTCTAATATCTTACTTAGCATCTATCGCCTAACAACTAGCATAAAAATAAATTACGTATTTTTAGAACCACAAAATCAAATCTAATTATTATTACCATTTTCAAGGTAAACAGTCTGGTGCCCACCGTGGGGCTAAAAATAATTGTGGTTATTTTCTTGCTAGTTTACTACATAACACAAGTTATCATTCACGCTTTTTCTTGTCCAAAGCATATTTGATTTCAGTTTAAAATATCAAACTCAGTGAATGCACGGGAGAACAACGGTCATGAGGACCATGGAGAGACTGGTGTAGTTGTTCCAAGTATTGGTGTACCACCTGTTGACGCCCCCTTTTTCCCTCCCTCCAAAGAGCAAGAAATCGGGTTTATGACATTTTGGAAAGACAACTCTATTCCCATTTGGGAATTGGGTTTTGGATTTGGAGAGTCGTCACCTAATGATTATAGTGCATTAGGACACTTTAAGAAAGAATTTGAGATGAAGAACTAGAGTTAGGGTAAGGGCTAGAAATTATCTCGAGGGGAAGGTGTTAGGTACCCCTCAGGATCCACTAGTGTGGTTCCTGGTCATGCTACAATTGTGACTTTAAAGCAAGCAAACATACAAGGTAATTTCACATAAAAGTTGCAAATAGGTATGCATAAAGGTTATTAGACATGCTGAAATTCGAATAGATGACTCCTTAACTATTGGCAAGAATGTCTAAATGCAGAAAAATGGGATCAAGTAATGAGTACCAATTGTCAAACAAGGAAGTGAAAGAGCGGGAAATTTTAGAAAAGGGCAGTGCAAAAAATCAGAATGGGGAAAATAATTAAACAAGAATGCAGAATCTGAAAATTGACAATCTGTAAAATAATTATGTAAGGGAAAAGGGGTCCTAGGCTTGTAAAATACATGGATCATCTAGACAACACCGGTACCCAATTGCACGCATAGTGTCATCATGTGATCACCATCTCCATGTCTACCATTTCCCACCATGTTAAGGTATTAAAGCGCGGAATAGTATCATTACTTATTGAATGGTATTACCCATCCCAATCCTATCAGTCCCAGAGGCAAATGGACTACTAATCCTAAAGAGATAGGGGTTTAGGGCTTTTAGGAGTTTTCAAAGGATAAAATACTAAATAGTCGATCAAAACACATAATACAAATAAAGGGGGGAACAAATAAGCAAATAGGGCTCAAATAAGCCTCCATAAATCAGATAAAAGTCATAGAGTTTAGCATGTCTTACACGTACTGATTTGGTCTTAACTAAATAAAGCGACGAGCGGACTGGTTCAACACATATTTTTAGACGGAAAGTCTATATTAGGCTCGCTCGAATGCAGTTGACTAAAACCAATCTAATTGATTAATTAACCTTTTTATCTAAGTGTTGGATAGAACTAGGCATGATATCTACTAATTTTAGAAAACGATGCAACCTGATTATAGAAAAAGGTCACCAGTTTTAACAGAATAGTACGAGCTCGGCAGTTGATATCGCTTTTAACGAATGAGACAATTCAGATTCGAGATTTCTTATAGGCATGCTTTCTATATGTTTACTGTTTTTGACACCTTTTTAGACGTTAACAGAAGTCCTATGAACATGGTATCTATATGCAACTTTTATTATTAAACCTACGAACTGTTTGCCTGATGACATTTATATATGAAGAAATGCAGGAGTCTATATGCAGTATTTCCATATGTGAATTTGGAGAACGATTAGATATTAATCCTATAGGCAGGATATTTATCTTTGCAGTTGCAGAAATCAGAAGTGAACCCCTATAGGCATGATATCTATATGCTTTATTGCAGAAATCAAGTGTCAAATCCTATAGACATGTTTTCTACGCGTGGAGTTGCACAAATCAGAAATAAATCCCTATAGGCATGATTTCTACCCTTAGTGCATAAATGTAAACCCCCCCCCCTTTTTACTAAATCCCCGAGTTTATATAAATTAATACAACCCAAAAGAAATAAAACTGGAATTACAAAGTACATCAGGAATCCTCAGCTACATTCGAGCAGCCTAATTCAGACTTAATGTCTAATAATATGAGATTGAGCCACTTCCGAGATCCAGATTTCCAAGCCTTCTCTCATCTAGGGTGTTTCAGAGATCCAAGGGATTTCAGGAACCCTAGGCAGTGCATACACCCAAGATGCTAATCAGAAAATTGAGTTGTGCAGTGTGGAAGGGCCAGCCCTTATGTGTCCAAGTTCAGAGGGAGCTCAAGGGTCCCAAGGCAAGGCTCACATAATAGGGGCAGAACCTAAGTCGTAAGAGCATAGTGGAAGTGCAGAACATAGTTTGAAAGAGATTTATCAAAACTGGATTGGAAAAAGTAAGTGGTAAGGGTGATTTTGAAAACATTTATAGTAGTGAAACTCAAACTACACAGAATCAGTACTCATTCAAAAGGGGCAAGGGATTATGGGATTTATTGTATAACCCAGCAGGCTTGGTTTGGTCATGTGCAGTAATAGCTGATGCTGGCATGGACACAAACCATCCAAGGAACACAAACATATATAAGGGGATACGGGGGTTTGGGATTCATAAGGTAGCAAGTAAATAACAAATGCATGACAGAGTGCACACATAGATAAACATTAATTTACAAAGGAAAGAGAACATAGTATAGCATGCTAGTGACACATCTGGACTGTAGAAACATGAGCACAATTAGACAGGACTGACAAACTGGAGAAAATAAAGAAAACATGTTGTTGTTGAGGCTTGTAAATTAACTAGGACATACCAGTAGAGAAGCAAAGTGCAGAAAAGGTAGAGCAAACAAGAGCCCACAGTCTAGCTTTCGTTTTCAGCCGGCTAGACAAAGCAACAGCACAAATAGTAGTAAAGGAAGAGAGAGTTTTAAGCGTAAGCGTGTAATTTTAACTCAAGATTTTCCTGTGTTTAAAGAAAAGAGGGTAGGGTATTTATAGTTTTTGAAAACGAGTGAAAAGTAAGGTAATAAGTAAAGTTTTAACATAAACATGGAAACAATCACAAGTCAGAACCAATTAACACAAGACTTCCCTTTAATCAAGGGATTATTGCTCAACGGACACTAACAGGATTGATATAAGGAAAGAAAATCAATTTGTAAGTGGAATGATTGGTTCCATAAAAGGAGCAGTAAAATCATATAGTAAGGAATTAAGCCTAAGTACAGGAATGTACTTATTTTTGGAAAGGATCTAGTAAGGCCAAACAAAGAGAGAGAATCAATTACCCCTTAACGGGCGAGTAAAAATCAGAATTTCACAAAGGAAAAGTTTTGAAAATCAATCACGAGTTTGAGAATCAACCGCAGAAGGGACTCAGTATATAAATGAAGTGCACAAGTAATAGACATGTGAGGACAAACTATGGCAAGAAGAACAACATATAGTAATGGCACATAGTTAATAGACAGCCAACATTCATAGCATGATAGTCACGTAGGTCTAGTTTCACTGGCTTAGTAATAGAGAGAAAGATTAGAATCATGCAAAGAGTCAAGTGAAATCTTTTTCTAAAAAAGTAGTCGAGTTTAACAGATATCAAGAACTCAGAACAAAAATAATCACATAAAGGAAACGAGATGCTGAAGTGAAGGAGCAATTTCAAAAAGGCGAGTTGCACAAACAAACTCAGAAACTCGAATAGACCCCAAAGGACTAGGGTTTTTTGAAATCAGTAGAGTTTAGAGGCGATAAACAAATGAAACAAATAAACGGCCTCAGAGTCCCAAATAAACAACAAAAAATTAGGGTTTTCAACACTTAAACAAGTGCAAACAAAGTAAATCAAACAGATAGACTCAGGACTCAACAAGTCTCCAAAAATCAGGTTTTCAACACCAATCAAACTTAGAGACGATAAACAAATGAATCGAACAAAATATTTAACAAAAAGACTTAGAAACCCTAGTTTGAAATCAAAAGATTTTAAAAAAAAGGAAAATTGGGGAAAACATTTAAAACATCACATATAGCACAGATCGAGCACAGATCCAAACAAATAAATGAAAAAGAACCTCGAACAGTCTAGGGTTTTTGAGAACCCTAGAAACGAGAAATGCTTTGAAGAAACAAGATCGAATCCGAAGTTGATAAGGTCGAAACCAGGCTTAGGAAGCTAAGACACGCCGGAGATGGCCAGAGACCTCGAATCGACGAAGCTCTGAGCGAAGGCCCTCAAATTTTGGCCTCAAACCTTCAAGTATCAAGCATGTGAAAGCAGTAAATGGTGAGTCTAAGTCGTCCATGGCTTGAGAGGCCATGAACTCCGGTGGATTTGGGGTTGAAAATGGCAGAGAGCGACTAGGGTTTCGAGAGAGTTCGAGAGCATTTGAGAGAAGAGGGAATTAGAGGCAGCGTTTCTGAGAGAATAGGGTAGGGTTAGGGGTCGTTTGGAATTAAAAAGGAAAGAAGAGATCTAGGCCATTGATAAAAAATGATCAATGGCTCATATTTTAAAAAGAAAATGGGCGAGTTTGGGCGATTGGATCAAGGGTCTGGTCCAAATGGAATTGGGTTGCATAATTGGGTTTGAATTGGGGTGCCAATTTGGGCTGTATTTGAAATGAAATTGAGGCTAGTTTTTGAAAGCTAATTTTCCCTTTTTATTTTATAAAAAGGTAATAATGGTTTTAAAAAATAAAAAAAAAACACCGAGTAAACAAATATTACATAAATATTAACTTAAAAATATTGGAACTAATTTTGTAATTATAGGAAAAAATTAGGTATCAACACTCATGTTTATGTATCTATACCGGTGGGTGATTCTATTATGGTAGATCGTGTTCATCATTCTTGCGTTGTTGTGATTTGGGGTCTTAATACCCGAGTAGATTTGTTACTATTGGACATGGTTGATTTTGATGTCGTATTGGGGATACATTGGTTATCACCTTACGACGATATCTTGGATTGTCATGCCAAGACCGTGACTTTATCCTTACCGGTTCTACCTCATCTTGAGTAGAGAGAGACTCTTGGTCATTTTAACCATAGTGTTATCTCATATATGAAGGCTCGGCGTATGGTCGAGAAGGGGTATTTAGCCTATTTGGTGTATGTTCGTGATTCTAGTACTGAGGTTCCTTCTATTGATTTTGTAACTGTAGTTTGTGAGAGTCCTGAGGTATTTCCTTTAGACCTGCCGGCTATGCCACCCGATAGGGATATTGACTTCTGCATTGATTTGTCTTCTGGCACTCAACCCATTTTACAGTATCGTATGGCCCCGCCTGAGTTGAAGGAGCACTTGTAAGAGTTGCTTGATAAGGGCTTCATTCGAACTAGTGTCTAGCCTTGGGGTGCACTGGTGTTGTTTGTTGAGAAGAATGATGGATAGATGCAAATGCGTATAGATTACCGGTAATTGAACAAGGACACAATCAAGAATAAGTCCCATTACCGAGGATTGATTATTTGTTTGACCAGCTTCAGGGTGCCCAAGTGTTTTTTAAGATCGACTTGAGATCTGACTACCATCAGTTTGGATTAGGGCATCTGATGTCCCTAAGACAACTTTTCGCACTCAGTACGGGCATTATGAGTTCTTGATTATTTTATTGGGATTGACAAATGCGCCAACAACTTTCATGGATCCGATGAACCGAGTGTTTAGACCTTATTTTGATTCCCTCATGATCGTCTTCAATGTTTATATTTTGATTTATTCCTGTAGGTGGGAAGAGCACAATCAACATTTGAGAGTGGTTCTTTAGACATAGAAAGATAGCCAGTTGTATGCAATGTTTTCGATGTGTGAGTTCTGGTTGTTCAGTTGCTTTCTTGGGTCATATTATTTCAGTAGAGGGTATTAAGGTGGATCCAAAGAAGATAGAGGTAGTCAAGAACTGGCCTGGACGAGTATCAGCTACAGAGATCCAGAGTTTCTTGGGTTTGGCAGGCTATTACCATCGGTTTGTGGAGGGGTTATCATCTATCACAGTTCCGATGACCAGGTTGACCCAGAAGGGTGCCCATTTTAGGTGGTAGGATGAGTGTGGGGCGAGCTTTTAGAAGCTCAAGGCAGCTTTGACTATGGCAGCAGTGTTGGTTTTACCGACAAGTTCATGGCCATATACACTTTACTCTGATGCATCTTGTATTGGACATGGTGCGATGTTGATGTAGGACGGAAAGGTCATTGCTTACGCTTTACGTCAGTTGAAGATTCATGAGAAGGCTCTGCTGATTCTGATGAGCAAACTTGTGGCTAAATGTCAAGCTTAGAAATTTAAAAGTCATACTAGGAAGGAATCATGGTAGCTTGTTTTGATGTTTCTTCTACTATCTAGGTTATTTCAGGGTTTTCATTCAGATTTTATTTGTTTTATTGAGTCAAGCCCTTTTATACTTCTCTTCTATTTTCATGAGTCATGTCTTCCTGTTTTGTTGCTATTTTCATTATCCGGGTTATTTTAGGTTTGTAACTCGGATCTTAGGTTGTTTATATTGTTGTCAAACCCTTTTCATCCTTTATTTAAAGAAATACAATTTGTCCTTTTGTGTCATTATGTTCCTATTTCTTTTTTTTGCTAGTTCTAATGACATGACGTGCATGCGAAAATTTTGGCCAGATCTTAGAAACTGATTTAGTTTGGAATTGGATAACTGAAAAAAACACTTTTGAGGACGAATAAAGAGTTGAAATACTTTGGAATTAAGGTCGAGTAAAATTCACCTTCAAATCATCGTAAAGATCGGGCTTGATGATGTTTAACCAATTGAAGTATGTTGGAAAGTTTGACATTAGTTGATGGAAAGTGTCGTGTGACCATGACACACCAAGAAGATAGGCATGTTAGTAAATGTCGTGATCGCGAAAATATACTATGTTTGTCATTCTTGAGGTTGGGAGGCCCTCTTTCTGCTACCCAAACACTTTACACCATTTTTGTCACCCCTTTGAGCCAGTGTTATTTTCTTTGACCACCCTCTGTTGGAATCAAGAGTCAAAAAATGAAAAGAAAAGGAAGAAGAAAAAGGAAAAAAAAGTCCATATCCAAAGAGTACAAACTAGGGCAACTCTTAGAAAGTTCAAGTGAAAAAAATAAAGAAGAAAAGAACTGGCAAAGGTCCATGCACCTAGAAAATAGAAGTTGAGGCAACTTGTTTTGAAAACAACAAACAAAAAAAGACAAAAGAAAAAAAAAAGACAAAGAAAAAGAAAGAAAGATGAATTATTTTTAGTTAGGTTAGATGTTTGAACCACTTTAGACCTGATTCCTTAAAAAAAGGATACGTAGGCAGCCTCATGGTTCGGCCCAACCAAATAAGAATTCCAAAAAAATGAAATGAAAAAAAAGATAAATTCCAAAAGAAATCTGAAACTGGGGCAAAGATTTTATTTCACTTCTAAAAGAGTCGATTCCAAGAGTTGTAAGTCTACAACCCCTTTACTTTTAGTCAACTTTGAGCCATCATGCCGATATTTTGATGTTCTAAATGACAAAAGCACACAAGAGGGGGGGGGGGGGATTTGTGTGGTACCCAATTTTCGCTCTAAAAGAACCTGATTCTTCTAGGTGTTCTAACTACCACTGTTTGTGGAATTAAAAGTACATAAAATAAAGAACACATATATTTTACGTGAAAAACACCTGGCTCAAAAGGTGAAAAAACCACGACCTACGACTCAGTAGGATTTTCCCAAACTTTCAATAAAATCATTGAGCCAAAACAACATTTACAAAACTCTTTGCAAACCTAAGGACAACTCTAATCCATGTGTAGCACACAGCCTCAACTGTTGTGACACCTTCAAGTTAGCCTATAACTTGAACACTCAAAGTACCTAGTACAAATGCTTCTGTGAAAGATGAAAGGTACAACTTTGAACCACCTACTACAATTGAACTAGAATAAAAAAAACAAAATGGAACTAGTTCTTCTATCTTGTTCAAGTGGTTCAGGAGTGCACACTCAAATCTCAAATAAATTTCTTGCAAAATTGCCTCGCTCTTTTGCTCTTAATTTAGTTTAACTTCTGCATATGTGTTGTCCTTGTAAAAGAGAACAATCACTGTTATTTAATGATTTAGTAACTAGAGTGCGATTGGGACTCAATTGCTGATCTTCCATCAAAGATGAGTCCTTGATCAACACAAACTCCAACCATATCCTTTATACAGATCTGCTTTCTCTTTTCATAAGGAGACTTTCCCTCCTTATCCAATATACAACCTTTTTGATCAGTTCATGAGATATTGCTGCTTGATCAACAGTACTTATCTCCTTCACATGCATCTCACATGTATAGGGTTGACAAATACTGTGCTTCACCGGATTGACATGGTCCATGACCGAGTTCATTTGTCATTCTTCAAAACTTTACATGTTCTTGAGCCAACAAATTCCCCCCTTTTGATGATGACAAACTCTGTGCTTTCACTAATCATAGATGTAAGGGCCCGGAAAATTTCGCTAAGTAATTTACGATTTTATAGTGTCACGCAGGCTTATTATAATATGTTTATATTCTATTAACATGGTGGTCATCAATTGTATTTGGTAGATATGTGTATTAATCTTATGTTAAGTAGTTTGGGGTAGATGGAAAGGCCTAAGTATAAGAAAAATTGGAAAAGTCCATTATAGGCTAAAATTTCAAATGAGTTCGCACAAGCCCCCACTTTGAACGAGCATATCTAAATATAAATAAGGTTTTGGGTGAAGGATAACCTATCAAATTAAATTTCTTTGAATCTAGTTTCCAATGTTTCAAACTGTTCGTCATTTGGACATTCCTACACAAAGTTATGATCAAATTACCGAAGGCTGGAAAAATGCGATCATGTGTCAAATCTGCGATCGTAGAATCACAATGAGGTCCTCATTTTTTATCTGCGATCGCAAATCTGATCGTAGACTGGATCAGTGTAGCCCATTTTAGGATATTAATTCTGCGATGCATCTGCGGCCCGCATACCCATTCTGCGGTCCGTTCTGCAATCGCATAGTTGACATCGGAGGGTTAATTTTCTAATTTTCATAACCCGACCCCATTTTGATATATAGACTTTAGGGCTTCATTTGGGGTCATTTCCTACTGATTTTAGAGAGAGGTGAGAGTATTTTAGAGACATAAGGAGGAACCTAACATTTAAATCATCCAAACCTTGCATCAATCTTCAAGAATCAAAGAACTCAATCACAAGATCTTCATCTAAGAGGTAAGATTCTATACCCTAGGTTTTAATTTCGAGCTTGGAGTATAAGATGGGTTATTGAGGTATGATTCTTGGGTGTATTAGTATTATGTATACATGCATGTACAACTTAGGTTTATGGGAAGATTGTTTAACTCAAATAAGTAAGATTAAGTTAGGGAATGAAGGAAATCTTGAAAACGGGATTTGAAATCAAGATGCTCATCTAGTATTTGATAAAATGCTCAATTGAGCTAGAGTTATGAATATCTTTCTAATTGTTTTTGCTCAATTTTGCTATGTCTCAAAATAGATTGGAGTTGCTAGAATTTCCGAAACGTTGTAGTAACTTAAGGAAAAGCTCTTTGAGGTATGTATGGCTAAAACTCCCTCTTCTTAGAAATTGAGCTCCCATGGTGTCCCTGCGTATGATTGTAAGTACGGAATTTAATTTATGTAGTATTCAGTTTTTCAAAAGTATTTGGGTGTTGCAAGAATATATATGAAGTAAGTGACTGTGTAAATGTGGTAAGATTGAACTTTGTATTCTTGCTGTGATTGGTACTTTGCATTAATTGGTGTTGTGACCCTATATTTGTAAAAGATGCATTCCAATATGATCAAGGTGCAATTGTTGATAACTTAAAAAGGGTGCAAGGAATATGAATCATGTATTGAAATGCTAAGACCTATAATTGAGATTGAGTTGCATATCTTATGCCAAACTATATAAAATCCTTTATGTGTAGAAATGTTTAAAGTAATCAAATGAATTTGTAAATTAGAGTGCGGTCAATGTGCCGAGAACTTGAATTATAATTGTATAATGTCATGATTGAAAAAGAAGGATTCATGGTTCCTCTCATGTGTATTTGACATCTCGAATTAAATGGCTTGATGTTAGAATTGATATTGATGTGAAATGTGGAAAAGAGGAGATTGAGTTATAAAATGTGGCCAAGTGCCAAGTATGATGTGATAATTGTGACCCCAAGTGCCTCTGAATTGATATATGTGAAATAAATATGAAATGAAATTATGATTGAGGTAACGTCTTGTAAGACGGCTTAGCCGATCGGGCCGTGATCGGACACCATGATATATATATACACACATGGTGGCAATGTATTGATGATTGGAACAGGAAAGTGTAAATGAAATAATAGTAACGTCTCTGGGAGACGGCTTAGCCGATCGGGCCGTGATCGGACTCCTCTCAAGAAAGCAGTGGTATTATGAATGAATTTTGGAAATGAAAAGGAAATATGAGATTGTGATTGGAATGTATGCCTCGAGATAGGTGACCTAGCCGATCGGGTCGAGATCGGGCTCCGCTCATCATAGCGGTGGTATTGGAAACAAGTGATGAATAGTGTGGAATGCCCCAAACTAAAGATTATGGAAACATAATGTGAAAATTGTAAAATTCTTTTAGTGCCCAATCTAAAGCTATGGGAATTATGTGAAAGTCATATGATTCTTTGATTTGATGATGTGGTGATTGTTAAAGCTTTTGAATTACCTTTATGATTTCTTTATTCTTGTTTGGCAATTCTTTCTAATGGCAAGGTATTAATGATTCCTTTATTCTTGTTTGATAGTTCTTTTTAATTAGATGATGATTAGTTATACATACTAGTGCTATTTAATGGCACTAACGTCCTTTTTGCCGAGGGCGCTGTATCGTTTTATGATACAGGTTGTTCCACAGTGAGCGATATCGGCCAGTGATAGTTGTATTCTCTTCCCAGCAGGAATGGTGAGCCCCACTCTATCCGGGTTCATGTCATGTATCTTTTGTTCATCTTCTTATCATTTACTTTGTATTTGAGCTATAGCCGGATCCTTGTTGCCGGCATTTCCATATTATTCTTATGTTATGTTTAGAGGCTCTGTAGACAGGTTGTGGGTGGTGTATGGTGTTTGGAATTAAAGTAGAAATATTGATGTGTGGCAAAGATTAATAAAACTTGTAATACTTTGATAATTGTGATTTAAATTGTTAATGAAATAATTACTAAGTATGAATAGTGGAGTCCATCTCCTATTTATACTTGAACTAGTTTGGGTAGAATGAAACCTATTAGGCTTGCTCAGTCGGGTTTACTCAGTTGAGCGCCAGTCGCGCTCCTCGGATTTCGGGGCATGACTATAGAACCTGCAAGAACTCAGCTTAACCATCAACACTTAACTTAGAAAACTTTGCTCATCATCAAGGACTAGGTTTAATTAGGTTATAAATATCACTTATTCAGAATAATGAGTAAAGCACAATATCCCTTTCCCCTTTTGGTATCATAAAAAACTTGCATACATAATATGAATCCCAGATGTTAAAAAGTACTCATGGCCACTGGGGTAACTGTAAGTGAAATCATTGTGCAATTATCAATAATCAACAAACAATTTTAACTATTGGGATCATAATCATCATTGAACAAGAGAAAAATTGCAGTTGTCATTGATATAGATATGCTTCCACAAACAGACCATAAAAAGAAATAAAAACTTCCAAATCATGAGAAAAAAATAAAAAAAATCCCTAATCTGGGTCACTGGGGGGTACTAGACTGATTTAGAAGACAAGTGCTGGGCGACCTAGGGCTTGGAAGAATTAGATAGTTGAGACTAGAGAAGGTTCAGCATATTCTGAAACATTCCATCACTCTTCTCCTTTTTTTTTTGCTAGCTCACTTCTAAGGCTATCTCTCTCAATCTCCAATTCAGCCACATGAGCCTTGAGCCTAGCAATTTCATCATCTTTAGTTCTGCATTCCTGAGCCAAAGCCCTAACCTTGCTGTTGATGGGTGTCCTCAAAGATGAATCAGGTTCAACTAGGACGACATTAACTGCATAGTCACAAGCCAACAGAGTCTTAACAAAAAAATGTTCCTTGCTTGATTCCATTTCCCATTTCTTTTAAAGCACATTCAGCCTATCTAGAACTATAGTCAGTATGAATCCATAAGGAATGGCATGAGCCTTGGAGCCATTGATGACCCTGTCAAGCAATTTCACAATAAAAGCAGGCCAGTTGATTTGCAATCCTCTGACCAGGCACTCCATAAGAACCAGGTCCATGTAATTTGCAGTGTGTCTTCTCTCATTCCTGGGCTAGAGGCACTTGTTGACAAATTCCAACAAGACCTTGTGCTCATGTCTCATTTCACTCTTCTGCACAAATCTAGCTTCATGCGCATCTTCATGATCACAAAACCTTCTAGTGATTTCAACAGCAGTGGGAAGAGAATCTAGACATGGCTACATTTGCCTTGTATAATCATCATACCCTTCAGTAGATATGTCTAAGATCTCACGCAGTTTGAGTGCATCAAACTTCACTTTCACTTCTTTCACCAGGCTGGTGACTGCTCCATCCTTCACAGCAGCATTGTCCATAAATTCAATCAGTTAATTCCTGGCCAGCCTCCCATCCATTTCAAGGACCATGTCCTTCCAACCTTGTGCAGCTGGAGTATCCAACAGTCTTATCATTCCTGGTTCACCTAGGTCCTTCAACAGTCTACCTTTCAATATTTTTCTTTTGCCAAAATAGCAAGCTTGTTCTGTTCTTTCTCAGATTTCTCTTCTTCTTCTTCTCCACTCCACTCATCATCTTATTGAGTAATTTTTACCTGCTTACCTTTCATTGTAGATCTTGTCCGCTTGGCAAGTGAGGGTTCAACAGACGCAGGTAAAGATAAAGACTTCTTGGAAGAAGTGTTGGACTTTTTGGGTTTGGATGCAGCAACCTCCACTGTCGTTTCTCTTTCTTGATAGACTAGTTCTATCTCCTATTCTTCTGCTGCCTTAGAGGTTTCTGTAACCTTTGCCTTTAACTTTTCCTTTTTCTTTTTCTTGCTTTCTTCTAAAGCTCTTTGTAGTTCAGCTTCAGATTGTTTTACCTTGCTTCTAGTGGCTCTTCCCTTAGGTACTGAAGGGACCATAGGTTTGGGAATGAAGTTTTGCTGTTCTTGGTTGTCTTGGAAGAAATTGAAGCCTTTTGTGAAGTGGCTTTTTACTTCTTTGGATCATAACTCGCCGCAACCTTTTTCAACAGGTCAGCCAATGTTACCTCAGCAGATGAAATAGGTTCATCTCTTTGTTTGCTGAGATGAACCAACCCCTCTACTGCCTCCCCAGGCCTACTCCCCCATGACTTTATGCCACTTTCTTCAACAACTCCACATATCGTAGGAACTCATTTCTTCCTATTTCCCCTCTCTTCACCACTTTTACCCTCTCTCTCTTTTTCTTTCTTTTTACCTCCATTCCTACTCGTTTTAGCCAATTTCACATCCCTAATAGGACCAACTAGAACAAACCTATTTTGTGAATTCACAACTATAGAAGAACTTACCTCAGCAGGGGTTTCTTGAATTTTCTCAGTGTCAGAAGACCCATGTTCTTCACCTTCACTAACAGACTTAAATGAGTCTGACTCGGAACTGGAGTGAGATTCTTGAGTTGAGCTTTCTTTAGACGGGCTAGCTTTCAATTTCTTGTTCAAAACCTTCCTCAATTCTCCAGAGGCTACAGTTTTTCTAGTCAGCATTTTCTGCCTTCATAACCTAGGTTTTAGGGTTTCACTAAGAGGAGTAGATGAGTATGAATTGGAGGGAGATGGTGGTGGAGGAGTACCAGGATTATCTTGGGGGTTATATATGGTTCTTCATTGCTTGAGAAGATTTTGGAATTTTTAAAGGAGAAGGTAATCATAATATTTAGATTATTTTTGAGAGTTACTGAATAATGAAGAAGATTAGAGATGTGGTATGTATTTAAAGGTAATTACATATTTAATCAGTAACGACAACTTTTCAGAGGTCAAAGAGAAGTTTAATCATCCTGTAATTCTGGTCCTTTACTGATTTATTTGGCTTCCCTAGATTTTAGGCAAAAATCACGATTTTAGAGTTCTAAATGGACGAAACTGGTTCAATGCCTCAACGGATAGAATTTTCTAGAAATGTGGCAATGACCTGAATTCTGCTCATGTTTAAATTGTTAATCTTTCTAATTATGCAAAGTATTAAAAACATACATGTATTTTCACATAAATACATACTGATGAACCAGGTTCTTCATATGGAACTTTCTTGAACATGCCTCAAATGCCATAATAGAAAAAAAAACCTTGTAAAAGATCAGTGAGTCATATATGCACATGTCACAGGCGAATACTGATTAAAGTATGAAACTGAGTAAGAATAAATCTAGATATTTACAAAAGTTTAAACTCCTTACCAAATTTTTTTCTTTTTTCTTTTTTTTTCTTGTGCACTCTGAACTGGACCGATTAGGTGATCTTAATCATCCCTAATTCCAACCTGTTCCTCTCAAAATTTTCTCTAATCAGTGCTTTAGTGAAAATGTTAGCAATTTTCTTATTAGTAGCACATAATTCTATGGAGATCAATCATTTCTCATACTTATCTCTTAAGAAGTGGTGTCTAACATCTATGTGCTTGGTTCTCTTATGATGAACAATGTTCTTTGTCATACTTATAGCACTAGTGTTATCACAGAATATTGGAATACGTCCTTTAATACCAAAACCTACCAGTTGCTGTTTGATCCATGGCTATTGAGCACAACAAGATGCAACAGCAATATACTCAGCTTCAACAGTAGATAAGACCACTGAGTTTTGCTTTTTGGTAGCCCATGACACAAGACATGAACCAAGGAAGTGTGCCATACCTGAGGTGCTCTTCATATCTACTACAAAACCTACATAATCAGCATCAGCATATCCAACTAGATTAAAATTGCTACCTTTGGGATATCAAAGAAACATATCAGTAGTGCCTTTCAAGTATCTAAGTATCCTTTTGACAGTAATCAGGTGAGACACTTTAGGATTTTCTTGAAAGCGAGCACAAAGTCCTACACTCAAAACAATGTCAGGTCTACTAGCAGTAAGATACAGAAGTGAACCAATCATACCCCTATATAACTTTGGTCAATAGATGAACCAGGTTCGTAAACATCTAATTTAGTAGCAGTTGCAATGGTTGTATCTATTTCCTTTTATTCTTCCATTTAAAATTTTTTGATTAGCTCCTTTGCATACTTCTGCTGGTGGATCATGGTTCCATTTGGACTTTGTTTAATTTGTAAGCCTAAGAAGAAGTTAAGCTTACCCATCATGCTCTTTTCAAACTCGCTCCCCATTAATTTTGCAAAGTCCTTACTTAGCTTATCAGTAGTGCCCCCAAAGATTATGTCATCAACATATATTTGTACAACAAGCAGATCCTTACCTTTTTCCCTTAAGAATAAGGTACTGTCAATTTTACCTCTTTTGTAACAATGCTCCAATAGGAATTTGGACAATCTTTCATGCCATTCTCTTGGAGCTTGCTTGAGCCTATAGAGAGCCTTGTCTAACTTGTACAGATGCTCAGGACATCCCTCGGTCTCAAACCCTAGAGGTTGGTTTACAAAAACTTCTTCTTTCAGGTACCAATTCAGGAAGGCACTTTTGACATCCATTTGATGAAAAGTGAATTCCACGTGTCTTGCAAAGGCTATAAGGAGTCTAATTGCTTCTAGTCTTGCAACTGGAGCAAACGTCTCATCATAGTCTATGCCTTCCTCTTGGCTGTAGCTTTGGACCACCAGTCTTGCCTTGTTTCTTGTAACTGTTCCATCTTCATCAAGTTTGTTTGTAAAGACCCATTTTGTACCAATGACTCATATGTCTTAGGTCTTGGAACTAGATGCCAAACTTGACTTCTTTCAAACTTATTGTGTTCATCTTGCGTAGCAATCACCCAATCTGCATCCTACAAAGCCTCAACAACATTTTTAGGTTTAATAAGAGACAAAATGGCATCAAAAGCACACATATTCTTTAATTGTGATCTAGTTTTAACTCCAGATGTTGGATCAGTAATAATGTTCTTAATGGGATGAGAACTTTGATACTTGTGAGGTTTCACAACCAACTGGTTTCTGTTAGATGTTTCTTCCATACTTTGTTGCTGATGAACAGGCTCATAAACAGGTTCCTTTGATGGATTTATTTCAATTCCTCTTTGATTAGTTCCCCATGTCATGTTGCCCTGGGTGGAAGAACTTGTTCCATCCCATTTTCCTTCTATTGGTCCCACTTTGACTTGTGCTGAGGCTTCATTCAAGTCTTTTACCAATCCAATGTCTTCATCTTCATGTTCATGTCTCTCAGAAAGAATATTAGTTTCATCAAATACTACATGTACACTTTCTTCTACACACAGAGTTCTTTTATTAAACACTTTATATGCTTTGCTATCTGAAGAATATCCCAAGAATACTCCCTCATCACTTCTGAGTTCAAACTTGCCAAGGGAGTCTTTTCCATTATTGTGCACATAACACTTGCAACCAAATGCCATAAGACGGGATATGTTTGGTTTTCTCCCTTTAAGTAACTCATATGGAGTCTACTCTACCAGAGGTCTAATCATGCATCTATTTATTATGTAACATGTAGTGTTTACAGCCTCTGCCTAGAAGCTGTAGGGCAATTTACTAGAAAGCAGCATGGTTCTAGCCATGTCCTCAAGAGTCCTATTATTCCTTTCAACTACTCCATTTTGTTGAGGAGTCCTAGGGGCAGATAAATTATGATCTATACAATTTTTATCACAGAATTCAGCAAACCTGGAATTTTCAAATTCAGTTCCGTGGTCAAACCTAATGGAAGCAAGTTGATTTCCTAATTGTTTCTAACTTTTCTAACAAATGCAGTAAACATATCAAATGTTTCATCTTTGGAAGTTAGAAATAGAACCCAGGTAAATCTAGAATAATCATCAACAAGCACCATTACATATTTCTTTCTACCTCTGCTCATGTTTCTCATTGGACCACATAGATCCATATGGACCCATTCCAACGACTTGGTTGTACTTGCCATTTTCTTGATTTTGAAGGATGATCTTACCTGCTTCCCCCTTGCACATGCCTCACAAACTTTGTCTTCCTTGAACTTGATATTAGGTAACCCTATCACCAAGTACTTAGAGACTAATTAGTTTAGCTGATTTAGACTTGCATGACCAAGTTTTTTGTGCCACATGAGGGGATCATTAACCAACACACTTAGGCAAATGAGTTCATTTTCTAAGAGAGTAGACAAATCTACAATGTAAATACTGTTAACTCTCTTTCCATGAAACACAATCTTGTCAGTGGTAAGATTAATCACAAAGCATTTATTAGAGGTGAATGCTACAAGGTTACCTCTGTTACACACTGATCAGGCAATATTTCAAGCCATCTATCAAGTAGACATTCTTAATAAAGTGAGAGTCTGTCTTACCTACCTTTCCAACCCCAATGATCTCACCTTGATTTCCACTATCAAAGGAGACATTGCCTCATTTTAAGTCCTCAAGTGAAAGGAACTTGTCCTCTCTCCGAGTCATATGTTTTGTGTAGCCACTATCCATGTACCATATTTGGTTACTTCCTTTCACTTGGACCTGCAAAACGAAATCAGGGGTTAGTCTTAGGAACCCAAACTAGTTTGGGTCCCTTTATATGGGCAAAGGGATAAATCAGATTTCTTCTAGCCCACCCAGGTGCCTTCTTCTTTTCTTAAACATAATTTTTGTTCTTTTGACTGTCCTTTTCTTTGGCATTACGTTGATTTTTTATTGACCAGTCTTGCTATAGTGGGTGCAGATCTTATTCTCAGGAAGTGTGAGGTACTTGCTTTTAGTCTCCCATTTTGGTGCTTTAGTACCATAGCCAAGTCCTCTTTTATTGATGCTGTGATGCTCTTGAAATCAAGAAAGTGCATTAGAAGCCTTGGTCCATTTGCAATTTCAGTCTAGTTCATGTTTCACCTTTCCTGGATCTTCTCTTAAGACTTTAATCAATTCATCCTTCTTATACAATTCATCCTTCATTTTTTCTATGTTTTCCTCCAAAGTGAGATAAGTGAGATCAACTTTCTTCCTTACTGTTTCTAGTTTCAGTTTTAGATTTTCAGACCTAAGTTCTAGGACACTAGTGTCAAGTTCAAGAACCTAGTTCTTCAACTTAGAATTTTTGTAATCACTTTCATTAGCCCTAGACTCTTGACTTTTGCATTTTGCTTTTAGGATCACACATTCCCTATACAGATCTTCCTTTTCATTGTTGATTATTTCAGACTCGTCAATAAAGTCTAGTAACAACTTATATAACCATTTTTAGATAGAAAATTAAATTTGTCTTTGAGATTAAGAATACTTACCTCTTGTTCATCATCTGATTCTCCAAATAGCCATAAGAGCCTGTTCTTCTTCATCTTTACCTTCTGAGTCTTCATTGATGTTTCTCCCCAGGCAACGACCATAATCTTTGTTGATCCTTTGTTCCTTTTTGGTTGAACCTATTCCTTCGTTCAGACCTTTCTTTGTTCCACTCAATTTCCCATTGAGGTTAGTTCTTGATCATGTGATCAGTCTTATCACACTTGTAGCAACCCTCATTGGTCTGTTTCTCAGGAGCCCTTGGCTTGTTGAAGGTTGTACCTCTTGAAGAACCCTTTCCTCTCATCAGGTCCTTTTTAAAATCTCTAGTGATCATAGCCATCTCATCATCCTCCAGATCTGAACCTTCAGCAATTTTGAGAGCTAGGATTCTCTCCTTCTTGGATGTATCCATCTTTATAGTTTGCCTTCTCAGTTCATAAGCAGTAAGGTTTCCAATCAGTTTATCCAGCTTGAGGGTAGCAATATTCTTAGATTCTTGAATAGCAGTGATTTTGCTTTCCTATGAGACTGACAGAACCCTTGTCAAAATTTTCTCAACCTTGTCTTCTTCAAGAATAATCCTTCTAAGAGACTTAAGTTCATTTGTCAATATAGTGAACCTAGTATACATCTCTTGGATAGTTTCTCCTTTCTTCATAGTAAAATTCTCATATTGAGAATACAGTAGAGTTCCTCTGGATCTTTTCACTTGAGGTGTTCCTTCATGAGCCACTTGCAAAGTGTCCCAAATTTTTTTATTAGTAGTACAGCTTTGGATCATACTGTACTCATTTGGACCCAGTCCACACACAAGCCATTTCTTGGTCTTAGCATTTTTCTTCCACATCTTCAGGTTTTTAGCAGTGTAGTCATCCCTTGTCTTTGGAACATCTATTCCTTCCTCATTCTTCTTTGTAGTTGCTAAAGGAACATCAGTGACTATGTTCCAGAGTTCATAGTCTTCTCCTATGATGTGATCCCTCATCCTGTTCTTCTACCAAGAATAGTACTGTCCATTAAAAAGTGAAGGCCTAGCAGTGGATTTCCCTTCCTAGTTCCCAGGTGGTGCACTCATGTTAATATTTTCTTAAGGTGTTAGCCTCTTCAAGGATAACCGACTTTAATATCAATTGATATTCTAAACAACAAAATCGCACGGGGGGGGGGGGGGGG
>MU707244.1:197429-220506 GCA_026770625.1 Nicotiana glauca
AACTACTACTATTTGTGGAATTAAAAGTACATAAAATAAAGAACACAGAGATTTTACGTGGAAAACACCAAGCTCAAAAGGTGAAAAAACCATAACCTACTACTCAGTAAGATTTTCCCAAACTTCCACTAAAACCATTAAGGCAAAACAACATTTACAAAACTCTGTGTAAACCTAAGGATTAACTCTAATCCCTGTGTAGCACATAGCCTCAATTGTTGTACACCTTCAAGTTATCCTGTAACTTGAACACTCAAAGTACCTAGTACAAATGCTTCTATGAAAGCTGAAAGGTACAATTTTGAACCACCTACTACAATTGAACTAGAATAAGAAAAAAACACAACGGATCTGGTTCTTCTATCTTGTTCAAGTAGCTTCAGGAGTGCACACTCGAATCTCACACAAATTGCTTGCAAAATTGCCTTGCTCTTTTGCTCTCAATTTAGTTTAACTTATGCGTATGTGCCGTCCCTGTAAAAGAGAACCATCACTATTGTTTAATGAGTTAGTAATTAGAGTTTGATTAAGGCTCAATAGCAGATCTTCCATAGAAGTTGAGTCCTTGATCAATAGAAACTCCAACCCTATCCTTTACACGGATATGTGTTCTTTTATTATGAGGAGACTTTCCCTAGTTATCCAATATGCAACCTTTTCGATCAGTTCAGGAGATATTGTTGCTTGATCAACGAGACTTATCTCCTTCAC
This sequence comes from Nicotiana glauca, assembly GCA_026770625.1. Taxonomy (NCBI): domain Eukaryota; kingdom Viridiplantae; phylum Streptophyta; class Magnoliopsida; order Solanales; family Solanaceae; genus Nicotiana; species Nicotiana glauca. Next base: position 198,141 of record MU707244.1, read on the forward strand.
ATGCATCTCACATGGATAGGTTGACAAACACTGTGCTTCACCTGATTGACCCGGTCTATGACTGAGTTCATTTGTCATTTTAGAAGACTTTACCTGTTCTTGAGCCAACATCCTTCTTTCCAACCCTATCCAAAAAAACCTTCTAAATAAAGACCTCCCAATATGCTTTCAAGAATGCATAGAAAAGCGTGCAATGAGCAATGGTTGTCCTGCAACATAGAACACTGTCAAGTTGCTGATACAAGAAAAGAAAACAATGATGAAAAAGTGAGAGTCTTACTAGTGAAAACTTTCATGGGCACAGTAAGGCGATGGTAAGCAAAGATAAATAAATAAGAGATATTTGTTGGTGAAAAACTCTCAAGGAACCACTAGTCGAATGTGAGTCATGAAGCTGATGCAAAGGATTGGCATGAACAAGCCCTACTTCAAAGTCATTCAAGATATCAGAAAAGATCACCTAAGAAAAGATCTCCAGTTGCAATAAGACTGATTGAGTCATAAATACAAATGGTACTGGGTGCGGAACAATTAGGGTTGATGCAGAGCAAAAGTCTCTTGAAACCGACTCAAGCTGATTAAGCAAAAGCCAAGCTGCCCAAGACTTAATGCCACAAATCGACCACTATTTTAAAAACTGACAAATTTTTCTATGTGTGAAATAGGAACAGAAAAATGCAAGGAATGTTATTTAAAAGGAAAAAAGAAGAAGAGAAGAGCCGACAAAGGAATGTTTCTCAAATCTTTGCCTTTATTGGTCTTGCTATTATGCATAAAATCTTGCCACTGATTTTTAGACTTCTCTTCCTAGGATAAAAAGTCCTAGTTTGATGGATTTTCCTCCCAATATAAATTCTACTCTGATGAACTTTCTCCTAGGATCGAAATCTTAGTCTTATGAATCTTTCTCCTAAGATAGAAGACCTAGTCTGATGAACTTTCTCCTAAGATAATAATCTTAGTCTGATGAATCTTTCTCCTACGATACCCAAAAAAAGACAGCTTGATGAATCTTTTTGCTAAGATAGAAGACCTAGTTTGATAAACTTTCTTTGAGGATCAAAATCTTAGTTTGATGAATTTTTCTCCTAAGGTAGAAGACTTAGTCTGATAAACTTTCTTCTAGGATAAAAATCTTAGTCTGATGAATCTTTCTCCAAAGATACCCAAAAGCCTCATGAACTTTCTCCCCGGATCAAAATCTTAGTCTAATGAATTTTTCTCCTAATATAAGAAAATCTAGTCTAATGAATCTTCTCCTAGGATAGAAATCTTAGTCCGATGAATCTTTCTACTAAGATAACAAAAAGGGACCTAGTCTAATGAATTTTCTTTTAGGATCAAAATCTTAGTCTGATGAATCTTTCTCCTAAGATTAAAACCTGGTCGGGTGAATTTTATCCTAGGATAATAATTTCTTAATAAATGGAATCATGATTTGAAAAAAAAGAGGGGTCAATTTTTAATTTTCTTAAGCCACCAATCTTTAGTTTTCTTGAAATAAGGGTCCTGCCTGGAGAATGGGGTCAGTCTTTACTTTAGTCAAGCTTAGTTTATAGTTTTCCACAAGCTCAATCATTTTTAGGAGATGTACATTCTAGTGAAGTCATTAGTTTTACTCTCATCATTACATCCTTTATCAGCAGCGTAAGTGATTTATAGTTTTACAAACAACTCATAAATCTTCCTAGTGCGAACTGGGACAGAAAAGTTTCTTTCGTTTTGTCTGTTTTGTTGTAGTATCAGGAACCCAACTAGAGAACAAAGGGAAAGCATCAATGTTCAAAGGAAGACGGTTCAAGTTCAGCAATCAGGAGCCCACCGGGAGAACAAGGGAAAACGATTCAAGTTTCGGAGGAAGATAGTTCGACAATTGGCAATCAAGCGTCCACCTGGAGAACAAGGAAATTCGCTTCAGAATGCAATTCAAGTCAGTAAAAAAAGAAGCTCGCAGCAAGAATACGAGTCAACAGTCCGAGGTGATCAAGAGAAGTGAGTCACAAACCAGAATAAAAAGAAAAGTAAAGCAAGAAGTGAATCCAAATGCAGAAGTAGATGAAAGATGTGAGCTGCTCAAGACATGGGTAAAATCATGTGCATTTCATGTCTGGTCTTAATCCGAAGAAGAATAAACTAGCATATGCATCTAGCAAGCGTCAAGGTTCACATCTAAAGTATGCATGAAGAACCATTCAAGACTCAAGATCAAGTTTCAGAATACTTATAGACGGGAATCTTGCAACTCGTAGTTGACAGGCTTAGATAGTCTTTTTTATTTTGATTTTTGATGTAATAACCGGATCGCGAACCGAAAATTCGACAGAACAACATCTCGACCGACTCTCCACCTCAGTATACTCCATCATCTCACTCACTTCTGAACTACATGTGGCCTGATTCCTTTGCAGCCAAGGATATATAGGTAGCTCAGATACCAGGGCTCGGTCACATTCTACTTTGTTTTAGCTTTTTGGTCTACCCAAATAAGGGTTGGGTCAAAAGACCTATCTAGTCGTTCTTTGTCTGAAAACTCATCGCATTTCCAGTCAAAGAGGGGCAGCTATAGACATGTGATATTTGGCCCTCCCCAAGATTTTATATATTTTAGCATGTAAATACTTAGTTTAGGTCTAATACAGTTATTTCAACTAATTTTAACTATTTTATTTTATTTTATTACAAGAAAATAAAAATTACAAAAAATAGTTTCACTAATATTTTGCAGTCATTTTTAATCTTGAAAAAAAAATACCAAAAATAGTTTTGGTTTAACAGTCAGTCTTATTTTGATAGTTATTTTACTTAAGTGGGATTAATTAATAAATGAGATCGTATTTTTAGTCTCCTTCGCGGGGAAAGAACCAAATTTGGGCTCAAATGACCCATTTTTTTATGCCTAATTTTCGGATCTAGCCCATAATTCCTATGTCTATACCCCCTAACCTAAGAAAAACCTATAAAACAAACTAGACCTAGATCCCTACCCTATATGAGCCGCCATTTTTCTGACTTGAGAGAATACAAAAATGGCTTCAGTCATCTTCTTCATAAAAAGATCCTAAAGACCTACACACAACAATCATCCATTTGGACGTAAGCTATGAGATACAGGACCTAAAACTCCCCCAGGTCTTGTTCTTCACGTAGCAGCAGCCATAGCAAGAACCAAAATGATGACCTAAAGGAACCTAACAAACAAGTCAGTCAGAAAACACCAAAGCCCCACCCCAAAATGACCCTCCGCTCCTCCTCTCCCTACCAATGGAGAACTCACTGGAATACACAGACGAAGACCCTTCCCCCAGCAAGAATCTTGCTCAGTCATTACACACTACCAATACCACAACCACCGATGACCCCCTTTAATGCCCAACCAGCAGCAGAACTCCATGAACACCCCCTAAGCTTTCTCTTCTTCTTTGGAATAAAGCCAAAACCCAACGTCTCCAACCAGAAGCTCACTATCGTCGGACAGACCATCCCCGAAAATAGCTTATAATCCACCTTTTAACACCATGAACCAGCCCCAAGGCCATTCAAAAACCCAAGCTGTCATTGAGGTGGTCGTCGTCCGAGGTTCTGTTGACAAGGTCGACGATGTTTGGTTATAGTTCGAACGAGTTTCTGTATAAGTTGGAGGATGATTGTTAATGTCACACCTCCTTTTTACCTACCCCCCGAAGGGGTATACTAAAAGGAGTTTTTTCCAATTAAAGGGCAATTAAAACGAGATTATTATTAAAAAATTCAAAGTCGCCACTTGGGAGATTTATGGTGTCCCAAGTCACTGGTTTCAAATCCAGAATCGAGGAAAGGGTTGACTCTGTATTACAGTCCGCGAACTAGAAACCCTGGTAAGGAATTCTGTTAACCCGGGAGAAGGTGTTAGGCACTCCCGAGTTCCGTGGTTCTAGCACGGTCTCTCAACTGCTATAATTGGCATAATTATCTGATTTTAAAATAATTTGAACCTATGTGTATTTTATCTTTTAAACCGCCTTTATTCATTTTTAAAAAATATTTAACGTCGTTTAAAATATGTCTTTGGATCGCATCACATGAAATGCACCCGCAACCCGAAACACATTTTTTTCAACGTTATAAGGATTTGGATTTGGGTCACATGAAATGCACACTCGAGTTTAGGAAGGTGATATTATTAAAATAACGCGCCTAAAGCAACTACGCATTTTTAACTTTGCCAGGGCCATGGAATTCGCTAAACGGCACGCATCGATTTCTAAGGATCAAAACAAAATTAACTACACGAGGGCCATGCAATTACCATTTTTGTTTGGAATGGAGCGCCTTAATTTATTCTAATTAGATTGTTTCTAAAATAATGTATGAGAGCCATAATTTGTTATTGGTTTGAATGGCACACCTCAGAACACCAATACTACTAATTTTTCCAATTTGACATGCTTCATCAGAGTCATAAAGAAATCACCATTTTAGAATTCAAAATGGGAAATCCACTAGTATTCATGCTTGAATTTACTCCTAGATTTTAAAAACTACTTTTAGTAGAACCTTGCTGTACTAGCTGAGACCTTGGCTTGAGCTATGATATATAGTGAATATGTAGGCTAATCTATGAAGAACAACAATAGTCTGAATTATACTCTTAAATTGAACATGCTTGCTATACATTCCCATAACAACTCAATATGATTTACCAAACCACCTTTAGCATTTAACAAAACCAAAAGGCCATTTTTAGAAAATCAAAACCAATCGACATTCATTTGGACCACTATCATTCTTAAAGGGCTTAAGATAAGTCACGAAAAGAAACAAAAACATTCAGATCAGCATACAAAGCTGTATTGAGACAGACTCAACATGATTCTGGGCCATTTTGACTAATTAGAATTAATAGGCCCTTTTAAACCCCCAAAACACAAACATTCAACCAGTTAAAATGCTCTACCACAATCCATAATTCTTACATGGATTACCAAGTTCAAAACAGGAATTTCTCATACTCTAATGGAATCGGAATCCAAATGTGTTTCATGATAAATCTCTACAGCAGGCCTAATTAAACATGAGCAGCAATAAACTGAATTACACAGTAATTATAATAGAAAAGCTGGTTTGTTTCATCCAAATTTGATTAATAATCACATATCTTTACACCCATTCAAACAAACTTCAACTCCATTATAATTTCAAGAGTGTACCTGGATATAGAAGCAACAGAGAGGAAGGGTAAGGATTCAGTAGTAATAACACAGTACCCAATATCAATTTAAGACCAACTTTAAACCCAGAACATGATATAAGGTAGTCCAGAAATCAGTTTCTAGCACACAACACAACAGTGAACATTAACTAAGATTCAATGACTCAATCCCAAACAATTTCAAACCCAAAATGACCCAGAAATTACTCCAGAAATTAAACAGTCCTCAGAAACACACATGAAAATCAATGAAATAGTCCCTTTTTGATATTTTCTCAGTCGTTTATATCATTTCTGGAATTCTATCCATTAGCACTTGCCTTGAAAGGAAAGTTTAGGATGCCTTTATAGGCAAGGGACTAAGGCAGACCTCATGTTTTAAATTTTGCACCCTGCCCCCTCTTTAATTCTTATTTTAGCTTAGGTGTCCCTCAATTATTGACTTGTTAACCAAGCTAAAGTCTGAAATTCAATAACATACCCCTACTAGAAGCTTTCTATTTCTGTTATCAAAGATTCCCTAACCCAATTACCTAAACTACCCCTTTCAATTACTGAGAATTACTTCAAACAAAAATCCAGACCGGTCAGATGGACCCAAAATACAGGCCAAACTGAATGGGCTCATTTGCCAAATGGGTCAGCAATGAATTGAAGCCCCAAATCAAATCCCTAATTCTATAAGTTTCTGAAATACCAAACAATACAAGTACTATAATAAATTTCATAACTAACACCCTAACCTAAATTACTTATAAATGACAAAAATGAACTAACCAAATTGCAAGACGAACTAACTAATTAAGAAAAAAGCCCCAAATTAATCAAGCATGACTAACAGAAACTTCGAACAACTAAAAAAACAAGGAGAGGAGATGAAGCAGAACCACACAAGAAAGATGAATAGACAAGAAATGAACAATGAAGATACCATAAAAAACTAGCCAGAAGTCGATTCGACGAACTTTGGCGGACTTATTTGAATTATTGACTGGAATAGCACTTAATCGTATATTTTCATGTGAAAACACACGAATAAAGTTCATCATGATCCATAATCTTCAGAAACCCGCTGATTTGGACTTTGGGCTTTTAGCGTTCCCATCTTCAAATCAAGATTCGAGAAGCTGCGAGAAGATTTGAATGAAACAAAGTATATTTCTAGAATGAGGGGGAGACAAGGGTTCAGGGTTGTTAATTTAGTGACGATTGGGACTGGTGTCGCCACTCTGAGACGGTGGAAATGGGGGCGGCAGGCTAGGGTTCTTGAATGAGAAGACGGAGAGGGGGGAGGGGTCGGTTCAGACACTTAAATATTAAGTGTTCCCAACTTTAGGACCGTTAGATCAGGGAAAACCTCGACGGCTGAGATCTAAAGTTACCTAAACGGGGTCCTTTCACTTAGGATGGGGCTGGACCGAGTTGGACATGGATGGGGCTGGACCGGGTTGGACATGGTTGGGCTGGACGAGTATTTGGGATTTGGGCCTAGAATAATTGAATTTAAAAGCAGCCAAACCTTGACTTCTCATTTTTCTTCTTTATTTCAAACTAATTATACTAAAATTTCTTTTTCTTCTCTCTTTTTTAAAAAAAAAAAATCTTTCAAAATGAAAATAATTCCTATATAAATTCTTAGAAACTAATTAACTCAAATAAAAGCACTTATTAAACCTAAGTAATAGTTAACCCAATTACTTAAAACAAATTAAAAGGAAAGCTATTTAAAATAAAAGTTAAAATTAAAAGTGCAGATAACACTATTTTTGTGATTTTCCTTTTTGTAAAAGGAATCAATTATTAATTAATTTTAAAAATGCAAAATTAACTCCTAGATGCACATGGAACACATTTTTTTTTATATTTTTTATTAATAAAAAATAAACATGCACAAACTAATCCAAACAATTAATAGAAAATAGCACGAAAATCCACAAAATTGAAATTAATGAAAAGAAATTATTTTGTTTTGAAATTATGAGAGTAATTCATATAGGGAAAAAATCACGTGCTCACAGCTGCCCCTCTTTGCTTGGAAACACACAGAGTTTTCAAGCAAAGATAAAGTGAGCGGATACGAGCGATTTTTGCCCGTTTGAATACTCCATGGGAAGAATTTGTGAAATATTTAACCGCACCCTGCTCCCGAGGTTGCCTACATATCCTTGGCTAAAAAGGAATCAGGTCAGTATAGTTCAGGAATGTTTGGTAGCAGGGACTACCATGAAGTTGTGATTTTACTGTTGCTGTTGCTACTACTTACTGAAACATCTTATTACACCATGACAAAAATAAAAAAAAGCTAGACTAAACTATGATCTATGAATTAAAAAACCTATCTATCTCTTCAAACCTGATTATGCAGCTCTTGTTGCCATCCTGGCTTGTATTCTCCCGGTAAAGTCCCTTTGTTGCCGACTTGAATTGTAATTTGAGATGTTTTCCCTTTTTACAAGGGATGCCTCACTGCCAAAACTTGAACTATATTCTGAGATGCTTTCCTTTTCTCCAGGTGGACGACTGATGGTTGAACTCGAATTGTACTTTGAGATGTTTTCCTTTTTTCGAAGTGGCCGCCTGACTGCTGAACTTGGACTATATTTGAGATGCTTTTCTTTTCTTCAGGTGGACTCCTGACCGCTGAACATGAACTGTATTTGAGATGTTTCCCCTTTCTCCAGGTGGGTGCCTAAACGCTGAACTTGAACTGTATTTGAGATATTGTCCCTTTCTCCAGGTGGGCACCTATCTGCTGAATTTGAATATATTCTTTTGCGCTTTAGGCGGGCTCCTGACTGTTGAACTTGAAATGTATTGGAATGCTCTCTAGGCGGGCTCCTAATTGCTGATCCTGAAATATATTCCCGTGCTCTACAGGCGGGCTCCTAACTGCTAAACTAGAAATGTATTCACATGCTCTCCAGGCGGGCCCCTGATTGCTGAACTTGAAATATATTCCCATGCTCTCCAAGCAGGCTGCTAATTGCTGAACTTGAAATGTATCCCCATGCTCTCCAGGTGGGCTCCTGATTGTTGAACTTGAAATGTATTCCTATGCTCTCCAGACGGGCCCCTGATTGCTGAACTTGAATTGTATTCCCATGCTCTCCAGGCAGGCTCCTGATTGCTAAACTTGAATTGTATTCACATGCTCTCCAGGCGGGCTCCTGATTTCTAAACTTGAAATGTATTCCCATGCCCTCCATGCAAGCTCCTAATTGCTAAACTTGAATGTATTCCCTGCTCTCCAGGCGGGCTCATGACTACTACACTTGAATGTATTCCCTACTCTCCAGGCGGCCTCTTGACTGCTGAACTTGTAATGTATTCCCTGCTCTCCAAGCGGGCTCCTGACTGCAGAATTTGAAATGTTTTCCCTACTATCCAGGCGGGCTACTAACTGTTGACTTGAAATGTCTTCCCTGCTCTCCAGGCGGGCTCCTAACTGCTGACTTGAAATGTATTCCCTTGTTCTCCAGGCGGGCCCGTGACTGCTAAACTTGAAATGTATTTCCTACTCTCCAGGAGGGCTCCTAACTATTTAATTTGAAATTTAATCCCATGCTCTCCAGGCGGGCTCCTGACTGCTGACTTGAAATATACTCCCTGCTCTCCAGGCGGGCTCCTGATTGCTAAACTTGAAATGTATTCCCTGCTCTCCAGGCAGGCTCTTGATTGCTAAACTTGAATGTATTCCGTGGTCTCCAGGAGGGCTTCTGACTGCTAAACTTGAAATGTATTCCCTGCTCTCCGGGCGGGCTCTTGACTGCTGACTTGAAATGTATTCTCTGCTCTCCAGGCGGGCTGCTGATTGCTATACTTGAATGTATTCCCTACTCTCCGGGCAAGCTTCTGACTGTTGACTTGAAATGTATTCCTTTGTTCTCCAGGCGGGCTCCTGACTGCTAAATTTGAACTTTTTCTCCCTACCTGATTCCAACAAAAATAGACAAAACAAAGGAAATATTCTGCCCCAGGGAGGTCCTAACAACTCTTAATTAAACGACAATTATAGATCTAAGCTGTATCTTCTAAAGGTATTACTTTCCACTAATTCATGTTATCTAAGAGGGTCATAAACTACATCATATTATCCAGGAAGTTCCTGAAAATCAAAATCAAGTCTTATCTTAAAAGTGGCAATTTTTATGGCTGGAGATACTACCCTACAGTAGAATTTACGCTACATCTTGTTATCTAATGAAAATCTTAAAACTAGGTCTCATTATTCAGGGAGAGTCCTGAAAACTCATAATTGAATTCTACCTTAAACATGCAAACTTTGAAGCCAACTTATATTCCTTATGCTAAACTATGCTATTCATGATTACTTTGAAACTTAACTAAGTCCCCTTTTACTGGAGGGTCCTAAGAGTTTACGGTCAAACGTGTTTGGTGCTTGCTCTTCCCCTACGGAGGGTTCCTCCAAAACAAACAAAATTTTCTATCCCTGTTTCAAATCAGAGAAAAATCTTGTCAGTTTAAAAATATGGTGGTTGGTTTATGGCCTTAAACGTTGAGGGCGATTGCTCCTTCACTTCCCATGATAACTGATTTCCACTCGAAAACCTTGTCTGTTTATTGATGAATCACTTTCTCTATCATCCATGTCACTGAAATACCTTTTCTCCATTTAGACCCAATATCCTCTATTTGTTGCATTGCTCATGCACTGGCATCTACCCTAGCTTTGTGTCTCACATGAAACCCGAATCACGTCCATTGCCCCCACTCTATGTGTATGTTGTTCTTTCTTGACTTAAACCACTGGCCTTGGCCTTGAGGTCTGTTGCTCCATCACTTGACATGATAACTGATTTCCATTCGAAGACCCTGCTTGTTCCTTGACTAACCACTTCCTTTCTAAACCTTAACCTAGAAAATACCTATCTTCGTCCGGACCTAATACCTTCTATCTGTTTCATTGCTCCTGAACCAATATCTACCAAACCTTTGTGTTTCACATGATCCCTAAAGCATATTGATTGTTACCAACTTCAGTGTGTATGTTTCTCTTTCTAGATTTAAACCACTTGCCTTGGCCTTGAGGTCTATAATCTTTGATTTCTGCTTGGAATATCTTGCTTGGAATAATCTTCGTAGCTAATTCCAATTTTTTTTTGTAGTGTGGCCTCAAGGTCTATTGTTCCTTCACTCACCCTGATAACTTTGATTTCCACTTGAAGACCCTGCTTGTCGCTGGTCAATCACCTTTTGTCAATCCTATCACAGAAAATATCTCTAATCCGTTCACCAAGTACATTCCATCTTTTTGCACTATTCATGAATTGATATGTACCAAACCTCAAGGATCCTAAAGCATGTTGATTTTTACTAGCTCAGTGTGCTTGCTGTTCTTTTCTGACTTATGAAGCTTTGATGTGTTAACCAGATCCCGTTTTGTGCAATTGGAAAGCTGGTGGAAAATTTTAAAGTCATTTCTCACTTGTTCTGACCAAACAGACTTAGGAGGAGAAAGTAAACAAGACAAAAACAATAGACTAGAGGACAATGGAAAGAAATGATTCCTAACAAAAAGAACTACAAAGTACAAACATATCGCATATGGATACCAACTCTAATGACCATGACATACACCTGCGACCTATTCCGTCAAACAAGCCTGATGTTCAACTCTTGTTATACCCCCCAAACCATGAAATTGGGCTTTAATGCTCTGATCATCTAATCTGATTCGCAATCCTTATTCGACTTGTAGTGTCCGAAGGGTTTTCACCATCAAGCCTTTCTTATTTTTGTCTTTCTCTCAACTTACAGTCGCCTCAAGGTGCCTGTCAAGGTTTTCACCAATAATATTCTCTCCTTTTTTATTTCTCTCAGCTCCCGTCGCCTTACGGTGCCCATGAGGGTTTTCACCAATATGACTCTCTCATTTTCATTATTTTCTTCTTAGACCAGAGTGTTGCCCCTGACATGAATCACCTCTACTCGCTCGACTTGGTATCTCTCGAAGACTGATCAGAAGGTCTTTCTTTGGACCGTAACGTAGGCTTTTGGATAGGGTTAGAAAGAAAAGGTGTCATAGGCTCAAAACAATTCAAATGGGTTCAAAGTTACAACTTTCAAAATTAGATTTCTTACAACAACCACAACTTCTACCACAATTTCTTATTTGGGGACTTTTGGATTTTTATTTTGATGGGACCGAATCATGAGGATGCCTACGTATCCTTAAAATGAATCAGGTCGAACGTAGTTCATGTCGTAGAAATTACTTTGTTGCTATGATTTTTTTTCCTTTTTCCCTTCTTTCCTTCTTTTTGTTTTTTTTTGTTTTTGTTGTTTTTCTTCTCTTTTTCTCTTTTTTCCTTCTCTTTTCATTCATTTCTTTCTTTTTTCATTCTTTTCTTTCTCTTTTCCTTTACTTATCTTTTGCGCTTGCATTTCAGAACTTTGCTTACTGATTCCAAAAGAGGGGTATGAAATAAAACAAATAAGGCTCAAAGGGGTAACGTAGGATAAAGTGTTTAGATAGCAGAACAAAATGTCATCGTCATTCCAATCGCCAAAACATGACAAGAACAAACAACACAGTTAAGCAAACCAGGGAAAACATTTGTAACATCTTTTGATTGTACCAGACTTGATAACCATATCCACACATTCGCATTCAACATCTGTTGAATACAAAGCACCATTGGACAATACTCTTACTCTCCTTACCACGAACGGCTGCAGTCAATTTGGCAAACTTGCCTTTAGCTTCAACCCAATGTGGCATGATCCATTTTAATAGGGTTTCTTTATATTCTATCTGCCCTAGTCACATGCTTCGGGCTTCAAATGATCTCAAAGTGCCCAAATCTGTTCTTATTTCCCTTAAGTGCCCATGTCATCTTCAAAATTGTCTCATTGCTTCCTGGCTAAACTGATTTTTAAAGATCAGGCTGAGAATTATGTTGTGCATGTCATATCACTAGAATCAGCTTGAAAAGAACTATAAGAGGAGAAGAGAACTAAACAGAAATGAGTAGAAATAGCAAAAAACAATGAATTGTATTAGATAGGGAAAGAGTTTGGACAACAAAACAAGAACAATAAACTGGGGTACAACCCTTTGAACAAACCTAGAAAACACTAAATGAGATACTACGACCAAAGAAACTAGACAAAATAAAAGGATAGAAGGGTTTGAGTCACAAGACAATATCCAGATTACAACCCTAAAATAATCTGGACAACAGAAATGACAACAAACTAAGCCACCAAAGCTCACTTCCGTCTGACCAAGAAAAGGAGCGTCATTCAAATTACCAAGCACTGTATCTTAGACACTGAATTCTACATCAAAAATACTAGGAACTTCACAAGTCTTCATCACATTGTTCTTAACAAAATGCTTTTGGGTTCCTTTTGCCAGCTTGTTCCTAAGATCAAACTTTGATAGCGCTGAAAGCTTAGTAGCACGTGGGCCTCCGAGGCTCCTAGAAGAGTTCTCACATTCTTTTTCAAAATAAATCATACCCACCATATGCGTCTCATTATGCACAGGTGATGGACTTTGCCTAGTGTCTACTGCATCCGAATTTTGCACGACAATGTTGCTTACATTAATAAGCTTCTGAATCGCATTCTTCAGATTCCAACACTTATATATCTCATGCCCGGGGACATCTGAGCAATATGCGCACCTTTGAGAAAAATCAAATTTCTTTGGAAGAGGGTTTGGCATTTTTATCTGGATCGGCTTCAACATGTCTAATTACCTTAGCCTCTGGAACAGACTGGCATATGACTCTCCCAATGGACTGTAAGTTTTCTTCTTCCGCAGCCTCTCATTCTTAAATGCTTGATTGGGCCGGAAACCTGATCCAGGGGGGTTTCGGTAGGCTTTGGGGCTAGATAGGCATTTTGTGGAGCTGGGTACTCGGAAAGCGATGTACGACTTTGGGAGTTCTTTGGAGAGAAGTAGCATCGGGCAGGGTCATCTAGTGCACAAGGATATCCACGAGGATGATGTAGAGGCTGGAAGTGTCGATCAGGAAAGCCCATCAGATCATCTTTTCTATTTCTCTTTCTTTCACTCAAGCTTACTGGGATGTTCTGAATGTTTTTCGAACAACTCACGATTTTGCCTGACTTGATTCCTTCATCTACTAGCTCACCTATTTTTAACACATCATTGAAAGGCTTTCCCAAGGCCGCGATCAAATGACTGAAGTAGGTGGGTCCCTGGGCTTGTAGGAAAAGCTCAACCATTTCTTCTTCACCAATTGGGGGTACTGACTCGAGCAGCCTGCTCCCTCCATCTGAGCCCAAACTCTCTAAAGCTTTCCTCCGGCTTCTTTTCCATTCTAGATAGGGAGGAGCAATATGGGGTAACGCCTAATTTGTATTGAAAGTATCGAACAAAATCTTGAGCCATGTCACCCAATGTAGGCCATTTACCAAAATCTTCACGAGTATGCTAGTCCAAAGCTACACCAGTCATGCTCTTACTGAAATATGCCATCAACAGGTCATCTTTCTCTCCAACGCTTCTCATTTCACTGCAATAGACCCTCAGGTGGGCTACCAGATCTACACACCCATCATACAAGTTAAATTTTGGCAATTTGAACCCCGCGGGCAGGTGAACGTCAGGGCACACAGAAAGTTCTTTGTAAGCCATGCTACCCTGGTCTACCGTTCCTTGTTTGTTCTTCAAGGATTGTGCTATGCCTTTCAGCCTCCTGGATATCCCATCTTTCCCTTCTCTTCCTAGAAACCTTTCATTTTCAACATGAGGCTCATCCCGTGAGCCTTGCTTGTATGAGTTGGGAATATTGTGGGGAACCTCTAAGGGGTAATATTGGGCATCGTGAGCTTGGAGATAAGCGGGTGGATCAGGAGAGTATGGAGGATTATCTAGAATTGTGTCCGGAGCTTGGGTAAGGGTGGCATCTAGGAAGCTAGGTGGTGGCAAGGGTGGTGCCTTTCCAGTCATCCAAGCTTGATACATGTCCGCCGTGTGTTGTCTCAACATCTTTACCTCTTCAACCAACCCATTGTCCTGTTCAACCAACTCCTTTTGGGCACCTGTAGCAATTAACTCAGTTTTGTTATTGTCTGCCATTGCCTTTTGACTTTATGTTGTAGAAAAGAGTTACCACTTTAAAAACCACAAACCAACCACCGTTCTGCTATGAATATAATAAAATGAAGCCATCACGTTAGCGTTAGGGCATTTAACATAAGATAATCTCACTTTATGTACAATGCGCCTAGCCACAATTATCGGATCTAAAATGACTTCGAGGGTACAAAGGTCAGTTGGCATCATCCCAATTTGTTCATTTCAACCTCTCTTTTCTTTGCTTTTCTAGTACTTGCTTGCTCATTTTCCTTCCTCTTTTCCCTTCTAATTATCACTCTTTTCTTTCGTCTCATTTCTCACGTCCCATAACTTCAACCCTTTTTTTTTTCTTTTCGTTTTTCCCTTTTTTTTTTCTTTTTTTCCTTTTTCTTTTACTAATAAAATAATGATTTGATCAAACTCTATGTAGGTTGCCTACGTATCATGATGCCGCATGAATCAGATTTTTGCGTAGTTCTGGGAGATCGGGAATAAAGTAAACAAATCAACGTTCTCTTTTTCTTTTCCTTTTTTTTCCTTGTTTTTTACCTTGATGACTACTCTGATGAGAAAGAGAAATAAAAGAAGCAAAATTTTTTTTTTTTGTATTTTCTAGACTTAACGTTCTGTGAACTATTCTAAGCTCAAGCTTAATGGGCATATTTTTTTTTCCTTTTTGAAACAAATACTCTATTAAGGAAATATCCTAGAAGAAAAAAATATTTTTTGATTCTTTTTTTAAGAAGGAAATCTAAAGAATAAACCACATAAATATATTTTGAATTTTTATTTGATATCCTGACGCAAGATTTCAAAACAAGCAATGAAAAAGATAAAATAAAATACTTTTGAATTTCAATCTTGATTACCTAAAGAAGAAACTTCAAACAAAAGATAAAGTACGTTCTTTTTTCCTTCTATTTACAAAATTCTAAAGTTCTAATGAAAATAATTTTTTGTTTTTCATTAATTCCTAAAGCAGAATTTCAAAAGAAAATCTTTTTGAATTTTTGAAATTAATACCTTAAAGAAAATCTTTCACTACAAGAAAAATAGATTTTAGTGAATGGAAATCTAGTCGCTAAAAGTTCGAATCCAGTCGTTATAAGTCAGTAACGATGGAGCAAAATCTGGTCGTCGCCAGTCACTATTGGGTCCGTCTTTAAAAGTTAATAACCGGATTAGAATTCAGTCTTTAAATTCTTTTAACGACCAAAATATTCCCGTTGTTATTCCTATTTACTGGCCGGGTTTCCCTTCGCAAATTGCAAAATTTTCCTTCGCTAATGCACATGTAACCATTTGATAGTCGTGTTGTGAAAGAGTTTTAAAGACCACATTTTCCTTCGCTAATGTGAAATTTTAATAAATATAATTACACTAATTTTTCCTGTAGCTATCTAATAATAATCATTTTCATATTCTTTCTCACACACATATATTCAACAACCACGCATAAAACAATATACCAAATAATCAAAATTCATACTCTATAAAATTTCATTGTCATTACGAAGAATAGAAGGATCACACTATCTATAAATATACCCATCCAAATTGCATGATACTATTTTTATCAACTCCTAAAAATAGACAGTAGAATAGCACAATGTACAAATGACAACATCTTTAAACTACTGCTAACAATTACAACATCTTTAAACCATTGCTAACGGAACAAAATTCTATTATGCTCCATCTTGCTCCGCACATTCTTCAAGGATAGATTCTTCAAACTTCAAGTTTTTTATCTTGATCTGTTAAAAGAAGAAGTCATGTCACGTTAGTAGAAAAACTCCTACAAGCTAGTTTATTTAGAAAATAAATAAATAATTTAATCACCAAATCAACTAAAGAATAGGAGCAAATATTTTTAAGTAAACTGATGCAGCTAATGAATAGTTTTAAGAAGTTTATCTTTTATGTTCAAGTATGATGAAATTTAGACTTCAAGCCAGAGAAGTTTTAAAATTTCAAAGCAGAGAAATGTTGATAATCTAGCTACTGCTTAAATAACAAAGAAGTACAGCAAAAAGCAAGTACAAAAGCCAATAATAAATAGAATGAATCATAAATGACCAATACTGAAAAAAATGTGGAAGAAGGAAGTTATCCATGTTTCTTTCAATTCAGTGATACAAGATATGAGTAAATTCATTTACAAATACTCTTCATATAATAGTTTATAGAAACTTAAAATTTGAATTAGAAACAACATTGCTAAGATGCTGCTTAAAGAAAACCTGCATCCAAATTCCAACTTAAGTACTTGAGAATCTCTGTCTCGTACTGATTTAAGATAAATAAAAGATACATGTTTGTAATCCATCAGCTATGCCTAAATCCCAAACTAGTGAAGGTTTGGCTATATGAATCCTTTGTTTGTAGTTTACCTATTTGTCTATTAATACATTATTGATCTATTACAATCCTACTTTTTCTCCGGGTTTGAGACACATTGTGCTTTGACACAAGTGGAAATTTTTTTATACCCAAATTAATTCCAATGTTATGTACCATGGAAAATAAATTATCATTTCATTATATGTTATTACAGCCAAAGATTTTGCATTTACAATTAAGAGTACACAAATTCTTGCATTAGTTGTGTTTCGGTATATACACATGCTTATAAATATTTAATGTATACGCAAACCTTACCCCTACCTAATGAAGGTAGAGATGTTGTTTCCATTAGATGCTCGGCTTAGAATAATAATTCAAAAGGTGATTATCATAAAATGGAGAGCTAGAAGAAATTGCAGAGCTCCTTTTAGTTACTAATACATCACCAGCAAAAGACATCCAGAACCATCAGTAAACTATGATAAATGTTGGAAAGCAAGAAAATCCATCATCCACCTCAATACCAAAAAATGACAAAAGTAGTATATTTCAGGAAATTACCAAAAAGCAAAATGAAATGGGTGCGTAATGAGGATGGTGGATTTAGTGCGCATAATTACCTATTAGGAAATGAAGGCAGCAGAAAGGAATTCTTCATCCTCCGAAAATATCTGCAGATTCTTTGTTTTTACTAAGAACCCAATAGTTGCCTCATCAAATTCCAGGATGAATCCCAACTTGATCAATTCAGCCAGTTGATGCACATAATCATCTTTCTCCCTTAGAATTCCCTCGGCAACTACTTCTGAGAAATATGCAGCAAACTCGAGCTTACATCTATAACCACCTGATTTGTCCAGCTTCTGTATAAAATCTTTATATTTTCTCTATCCCAGCATGTCATTCGGCTCACTTTCACGTTCAGGACATTACCAGAAGAAAATGACAACAAGAAATCCATTGTTATTTGTTCCAGTGTCGCAAAAATACTAACATCCACGAGGCTTTTGAGAGCTCCGATCCATGTCTTGTATGCGCTTCTATTTCAAGTGAAGGATCAACAACAAAGCTAAGTATTAACTTAATCAAACCCTTTCCGATGAAGATTTCCTTCGGTTGCACCTGCTCAAGTCCAACACAATTAACTGAAGACAAGCCATATTTTCGAATAAATTCAGACAAATTATGAACACCAATTTTTTCATAAATTTCAAGCAGCTTCTGCCGAGGCGAAGATGGCAAGCTTGGTTATGGATACCAAATGAACAAGGGACGAGAAGAAGACTGTTCAAATAAATCCTTCATAAAGAGATCATCAGCAATAAAACTATCACGTTTATCAAGGAATAAAATTCCGTTCGAGTTTGAACCCACAGGAAGTTTTGACAAGTTCTCAAATAGAAATTTCTCGGTTCTTGAGCTTCAATGTTTCACAACAAACTCCCAGAAGGTTTGACACTCTGATAGTGACCTGCAATACATGCTACTTGGTGCTAATGGTGGGTAAGTATCACATGTTAAACTTGAATCTCTTTGATTAAACCAACTAACTATTTTTCAACATGTAACAAGGAAGAAGTAGCTTTGTTAAAGCAAGTAATAACCATTTCTTTTAGAAACGTCACCAATTATCTTTACAGTCAGAGAATATGAGACACTAGAACCATTGTTTACTTATCCAATATGACTTGGTCGAATTGGAATGATAACTTAGGAAACCTTAAACTTTAACAACTTCAAAGTAACAACAACAATAATAACATACCCAGTGTAATCATACTTGTGGGATCTAAGGAGAGCAGAGTATATGCAGACCTTACCTCTACCCCGAAAAGGATAGAGAGGCTGTGAACAACTTCGAAGTAGAAGGACGATAATATATCAGGTGAAAGTGAGTGTTCAAAGACAACAATTCAAAGAAACATACAATGTTTTTGAGGAATTTAAACAAGAATCTTATCAAAAGAGCCTATAGAATATTGGGAACTAGATTGTCCAATAAATAAAGGACATATAAATTAATGTTTCAATAAGAAACTTTCTGCTTGTACATAAGCTAACATTTTATTAAAACAAAAGAAACAAATCGATTATGCAGTGAGTAAACAGAATCCTTACAAAAGTGATAGTTTCCATATCAAGAAATCTCACAAAAACTGATCAGTTGCAATCTAATCTAAGATGATAGGAATGGAACTTGTATTTTGTACTTCTAGAGCCTTGACTTTTTAACTTGATAGTCCTAATAGCTAAACAAGCCCTAAGAGACATCAAGTCAAATTTGAGTTTCATTTCTAAAATGTTGCAATGCTAATATGAAGAGCAAAAGGAGAGCAGTCCACAACCACTCACTGTGTGTATGTGTATGTTTGGGGGGAGGGGGGTAAGCAATAGCTCAACCAATATAGATGTCTATTGAATTATCCACTCATTTCTTATAAAGGCTTTAACGTAGACAAATAACATACCGCAGAGAGAAGTTGTCATGACTTTACATCCCAAATGCGTAAGTAGTTGTGTTAAAAAGGATGAAGAATCCAAATCTGTTAATATGTTGATGCTCCAAGTCCAAATTAAGTTCTTTTCCATTCTAAGCCATTCTCCTCAAGCAAGACTTCCAAAGGCTTTACATCCCTTGAAATGATTTCATTTCTTTGAGCTCCTGGTGTACACATACACATGTGATATACCCATATTTAAACATGAAGATTAAAGATTGAGTTTTATGTTAGAAGTATTACAAGATTCACCTTGTATTTGATTTTTCAGAAATACCTTTCCCTTCATCTAATTGGTATATGCTTGTTTTAGTATTATGCCATAGTGTTTGAGATGATATAGGTGAACTGGCTCCCGAAACATGTGACACTATGCTCTTTTTATCATAGCAAAAGCCAATAGAACAAACAATAAGCTGCACAGCTTAAACCTAAAAGATAATGTCATAAATAGTTATCTTTGTTCTCAAAAGAAGTTTGAGTTTGAAGTATTTCTTTCTAGTTTCGTCTCTTGTTGTATGATTCACTGAATTCCCTGCATTATAACACGAACATAAACAACCCCTTCTGTTGTTCCAATTTAACAAGAAACTTTACAATTTATTTAAACACTAACTAGAAGAACCATGTAAAGAAAAAAAAAAGTACCTAAATTACGTACATAATCATCAAGATGTCTTTCATTAATGTGTGGAAACGATTGTCACTATATACAGACCAACAACTTTTGTATATAAAATTAAAACTCTTGGGTTTTGCATGTTTCAACACTTCAAGGGAGTATAACAAGCTCTTAAAAATATAGATTACAATATTCCGAATGATGCTTTACAAAATAATTAGAAAGAGAACTACTGATATGACAGACAATTAACGGTTCGTTGTAGTATTCATTATAAGATGATAGAAACTAAAAAGTTAAATTGATTCCAAAGAAAAAAAATCACCAATAATAATCCAGCAATCTTTGTTCTTCATGTGCTTAAAGACATCCTCAAACACATGATTTTACCAATCTAACATCCTAATTTTTTACTATTGCACAATATATCACTCCAGTTATCTTACACAGAAGTGGGCACCATTAATAATCACATGATAAGGTTTCTGCAAAGGAATTAAATAACATTTTTCCCAATAATTCTAGATTATATACATTTATTCTATCAATTGATACAACAAGTGGGAGTTCAAGAAGTATGGTCACTAGAATTTACAGTTGGTGTATAGTGAATGGGAGTTTCAGAAGTATGGTCTATTGGTTTAAGGTCCTTGTCCTCTCTCTGCTATCACCGACGTTGAAAGGAAATATTGTAACGTCTGCTTATGTTCCTTAAATTTTCGTTCAGAAAATATGAAAATCGAGGACTCAAACATTGTTTTTGTTCTCACCTGTCTTAGGTTTCCTTGAAAGAAATGAAATATAATTGGAGATTCCACATCTTAAATAAAAAAAATATAGCTCTTCCATCTATCCTAAACTGAACAAAATACCAAGTTATGACAGTGAAAATCTTAGGAATCAACTGAGTTAATAAAATTGAACTTCAATTATGCACATTACACACTTAAAGAGAGAGAGATAGAGAGATAGAGAGAGAGAGAGAGAGAGAGAGAGAGAGCTCACCAATTAAAGATGAAGGACATCAAAGCGGTGGTAGTCGCAAAATCTGTGCGATCCTCATTTTGCAATTTGGGGCTTAGGGTTCTTTGAATAATGTGAAAGAAAAGTACTGAAAATCTAGTGGAGTGTATTGGCGCTTTTTTATTTTGGATATATCCGCCAAATTTGTAATACCCATCAACGACCGGATATCTAAATATCAATGAGCCGTATATTATCCTTTTTTAATTGTAGAATTAAAAATGTGTCATTAATGACGGAAAATATTTTTGGCCTTTAACGTGTACTTATAACGACCGGATCCACATCTCTTCGTTAAAAAATGATCGTTAAAAGCGAAGTTTATTGTAGTGTTTTAACAAGGTACTAAAAGAAAATTCTCTGTTTTCTAGTCTTGATATGCTAATGGAAATAGGAAAATAATTTTTTATTTTAAGTTATAGATATTAATTGCCTAAGGAATACTACAAAGGATTTTTTTTAAATTTCTAGAGTTAGTATTCTAAAGAAAACATGTAACAGAAATATAAAAACGCAAAATGTTTTTTTTTTTGAATTTTTTTGCCTTATTACACATTTTTCTTCAATACAAAATGGGAAACACAATACCAAAAGGCTCGACATAACTGTACAAAGCTAGAAGTTAAAAGGTGACAGAAAAAAAGAACAACAAACTCAAAGCATAAAAAAAAAATCTTCTTTTAATCCACTCCTGAATGAGCGATCCTGACTTGATGGTCCTAAGGCTCTGTCATGCTCAAACTCCGATAAATAAATCCACACCTGTATGAGAAAATTATATCAAAGAAAATTAAAGACCTAAAACATTATGTGAGACAATAACCTTTCCTATTGGACACATGCAAGATTTGATTGTGGCTATTTTTGTAAAATGACCTATTTAGCCAAAAATGGCTAGAAGTGTAAAATTTGGCTAAGACCCGACAAAGCCAAGAACCTAAGATTTACTAGAAAGACCGGACTCTATGTGGGTTGCCTATGTATCATGCCCCGAAAGACGAGAATCGGGTTTGCGTAGTTCGGGCAAATTGGATACGGTTGAGAATTAAAAAAATAACTAATTTATAGAAAATATATTTTTCGCTTTTTCTTAAAAAATGATGAAACATGCAAAATCTTTTTGGATTTTCTTTCTCTCTTTTTTTGGTTTTTTGATTTTTCAAAAAATGATGCAAAAGTGCAAAATCTTTTTGAATTTTTCATTTTTCTCTCTTTCTTAACAAAAATATGACAAAAACTATTATTGGGCCTCACTCGCTTTATCTTCACACTTCACCCTTTCTCCTTTTCTTATTTTTCCCTCTTTTTTTATTTTTTTTTCATTTTCCCTCATCTATCATTGGTCCGCCAAATGACACTTTTGTCGTTGAATAAATTCAACATGTAGCACATAAGATGCCTCAAGATGGTCTGTTATTTTGGCTACACCTATCCTAGACGGACCCAACCCCTGTGTTGAATCCCCTTAGTCAAGTGCACATGATGTAAACAAACATTCCTACTAGGAATTCGGCATGAGGTTGAGTTATTATAGGTTTAAAAACCTAGGTTTATTTGTTCTAGACCTGGCTTACCCGAGCGGACAGCTCGAGCCGGGGGGGGGGGGGAAGGGG
>MU707244.1:221596-260484 GCA_026770625.1 Nicotiana glauca
GGGGGGGAGGGGGCAGCGTACCGGGAATACAATAGTTTCATCGGCTTTGCAACTTGTCCGAACCTCGTTCTAAATTTGAGAATTGACTCTAACAGAAGAGAAGCTACACGAAGTGCACCCTTCTCCATGATTTAGAAGACTTAGAGAGAGGAATGGTTTCAGAGCAGTTTATATACAGTTCACTGAATATCAAAGCAGTAACAGCAATATTTAGCACATTAGGCCCAAACATGTAACAAAATCAGATAAAACCAAAATATAACAATTTATCTAAGCTCAAATTCTGAACCCTAAACTAAAAGTTCTGGGTTCTTGTCCCCAGCAGAGTCGCCAGAGCTGTCTCACCTCCTTTTTACCTATCCCCCTCCCCCCCAGAAGGGTTATACTAAAGAAAGTGTTTTCAATTAAAGGACAATCAAAATGGGATTATTATTAAAAGATTCAGAGTCGCCACTTGGGAGATTGGGAGATTTATGATGTCTCAAGTCACTGGTTTCAAATCTCAAATCGAGGAAAGTGTTGACTCTGTATTACAGTCCGGGAACCAAAAATATGGGCAAAGAATTTTGTTAACCTGGGAGAAGGTGTTAGGCACTCCCGAGTTTCGTGGTTCTACCACGGTTGCTCAACTGCTATAATTGGCATAATTATCTGATTTTAAAATATTTTGAACCTATGTGCATTTTAAATTTTAAACCGCTTTTATTCATTTTTAAAGAAGATTTAACGTCGTTTAAAATATGTATTTGGATCACGTCACATGAAATGCACCAGCAACCCCAAACACATTTCATTCAACGTTATAAGGATTTGAATTTATGTCACATGAAATGCACATTCCAGTTTAGGAAGGTGATATTATCAAAATAACACGCCTAAAGTAACTATGCATTTTTAGCTTTGTGAGGGCCACGGAATTCGCTAAACGGCACGCCTCGATTACTATAGATGAAAACAAAATTAACTACACGAGGTCCATACAATTGCCATTTTTGTTTGGCATGGCGCACCTCGATTTATCCTAATTAGAGCGTTTCTAAACTAATGCATGAGGGCCATAAGTTGTTATTGGTTTGAATGACACATCTCAAAATGTCAAGGGAGTCTAATTAACCAAGAACAATCGTGTAATCTTTATTTATAAAAAAAATCTCATATCTACTACATACTTGGAAAACGATAAATTAAAGAGCTGCTAAGGTCTGATTTCAGTTGCCTCCCAGCTTGGGTTCGGTGAGCCCAAAACCATTCGAGAATGCATATACACAGAATTATTGAGGCCTAAAAAAGATGCCTCAAGCAATCCCAACTTGGAAACTTGGCAACCGAAAAAAAAAAATAGTGGCTTGAGGTCGAGCCTCTACGACGACATGAGGCAACACACATATACTGGAATCGACCTGTTCCCAGGAAACATACATGCCAATACTACTGATTTTTCCAATTTGACATGCTTCATTAGAATCACAAAGAAATCATCATTTTAGAATTCAAAAATGCGAACTCCACTAGTATTCATGCTTGAATTTATTCCTAGATTTTAAAAACTACTTTTGGTAGAACCTTGTTGTACTATCTGAGACCTTGGCTTGAGCTATGATATATAGTGAATATGTTGGCTAATCTATGAAGTACAATAATAGTCTGAATTATACTCTTAAACTGAACATGTTTGCTATACATTCCCATAACAACTCAATATGATTTACCAAACCACCTTTAGCATTTAACAAAACCAAAATGCCATTTTCAGAAAATCAAAACCAATCGACCTTCATTTGGACCACTCTCATTCTCAAAGGGCTTAAGACAAGTCACGAAAAGAAACAAAAGATTCAGATCAACATATAAAGCTGTATTGAGACAGACTCAATATGATTCTGGGCCATTTTGACTAATTAGAATTAACAGGCCCTTTCAAAACCCCAAAACAGAAACGTTCAACCAATTAAACTGCTTTACCACAATCCATAATTAATACATGGATTAGCAAGTTCAAAACAGGAATTTCTCATACTCTAATGGAATCGGAATCCAAATGTAATTCATGATAAATCTCTACAGCAGGCCTAATTAAACATGAGCAGCAATAAACTAAATTACACTGTAATTATAATAGAAAAACTGGTTTGTTTCATCCAAATTTGATTAATAATCACATATCTTTACACCCATTCAAACAAACTTCAACTCCATTACAATTTCAAGAGTGTACCTGGATATAGAAGCAACAGAGAGGAAGGGTAAGGATTCAGTAGCAATAACACAGCAGCCAACACCAATTTAAGACCAACTTTAAACCTAGAACATGATATAAGGTAGTCTAAAAATCAGTTTCTAGCACACAGCACACCACTGAACATCAACTAAGATTAAATGACTCAATCCCAAACCATTTCTAACCCAAATGACCCAGAAATTACTCTAGAAATTAAACAGTCCTCAGAAACACAAATGAAAATCAATGAAACAGTTGGAATTCTATCTATTAGCTCCTGCCTTGAAAGGCAAGTTTAGGATGCCTTTATTGGCAAGAGACTATGGCAGACCTCATGTTTACAATTTTGCACCCTGCCCTCTTTTTAATTCTCATTTTAGCTTAAGTGTCCCTCAATTACTGACTTGTTAACCAAGCTAAAGTCTGAAATTCAATTACAGACCCCGACTAAAAGCTTCCTATTTCTGTTATCTAAGATTCCCTAACCTAATTACCTAAACTAGCACTTTCAATTACTGAGAATCACTTCAAACAAAAATCCAGACGGGTCAGATCAACCTAAAATACAAGCCAAACTGAATGTGCTCATTTGCCAAATGGGTCAACAATCAACTGAAGCCCCAAATCAAATCCCTAATTCTATATGTTTCTGAAACACCAAAAAATACAAGTACTGTAATAAATTTCATAACTAAGACCCTAACCTAAATTACTGCTAAATAACAAAAGGGAACTAACCAAATTGCTAGACGAACTAACTAATTAAGAAAAAGCCCCAAATTAATCAAGCATGACTAATAGAAACTCTGGACAACTTAATAAACAAGGAGAGGAGATGAAGCAGAACCACGGAAAGAAGAATAGACAAGAAATGAACAACGAAGATACCTTAAAAAACTAGCTAGGAGTCGATTCGAGGAAATTTGGCGGACTTCTTTGAATTATTGACCGGAATAGCCCTTAATCGTGTATTTTCATATGAAAACACACGAATAAAGGCCATTATGATCCAAAATCTTTAGAAACCCGCCGATTTGGACTTTGGGCTTTTAGGGTTCCCATCTTCAAATCAAGATTGAAAAAGCTGCACGGAGATTTGAAGGAAACGAAGTATATTTTTGGAACGAGGGGGAGACAAGTGTTCAGGGTTGTTAATTTAGTGGCGACTGGGACTTGTGTCGCTGCCCTGAAGCGGTGGAAACGGGGGCGGCGGTCTAGGGTTCTTGAATATTCTCCGAGAAAGAGAGGGAATGATAGAGACGATGGAGGGGGGGGGGGGATAGTTCAGACACTTAAATATTAAGTGTCCCCCACTTTTGGACTATTAGATCAAGAAAACCTCGACGACTGAGATCTAAAATCACCTAAACGGGGCCGTTTCGCTTAGTATGGGGTTGGACTGGGTTGGGCATGGTTGGGATGGACGGGTATTTAGGTTTTGGGCCAGGAATAATTGAATTTAAAAGCAGCCCAACCTCGACTTCTCATTTTTCTTCTTTTATTTCAAACTAATTATCCTAAAATCCCTTTTTCTTCTCTCTTTATTTTTTTAAAAAATCATTCAAAATTAAAATAATTCCTAAATTAATTCTTAGTAACTAATTAACTCAAACAAAAGCACTAATTAAACCTAAGTAATAGTTAACCCAATTACTTAAAAACAAATTAAAAGGAAAGATATTTAAAATAAAAGTTAAAATTAAAAGTGCAGATTACACTATTTTTGTGATTTCCCTTTTTGTAAAATGTCTCAATTACCAATTAATTCTAGAAATGCAAAAATAACTCCTAACATTTTTTTTTATTTTCGATTAATTAAAAATAAAAATGCATAAACTAATGCAAACAATTAACAGAAAATGCCACGAAAATCTACAAAATTGCAATTAATGAAAAGAAATTATTTTATTTTGAAATTATGGGAGTAATTCATAAAGGGCAAAAATCACGTGCTCACAGTTATCATCATATCAAATATGTGCTTTGCTTTGCAATACTACAGGTTCTCTTCCTTTTGTTTATTTTATCTCATATTCATTTTACTTGTTTGGTGAAAGATGTTGATTAATTTTGCTTCTCTGTTATTGGTTTTTCCTTCAGTCCTTGAGATTACCATTTCTCTGTTTACTTGCTTCATGAGCATTGCTAAAATGCTCAGATACACTTCTACTAATCTTAGTTGATTCAAATGGGCCGTATGTCTGGTGTAATTATGGTAGTGTTCATGTGGTTATTTTTTTTCACAGTAATGGTGAACTCCCATGTGAAAACATAGAACCCAGTGATTGAAAGATGTTAAGACGTAGTGTGATTTTTGTATGGGTTCAAATTTGACTGATCACGTCTTTAAAAAAGAACGATCAGCCGCACATTCGCAAGTCGGGCTAAGAGAACGACTTGGGAACAATACAGAGGACGACCTTACAACCATGTCGGCCCTTCTATGGCGTGTACTTTATTTTTTGTCTTTTAAATAGTTGGATAAAGACCCTTTGCTATATAAAGGGGGTCAAAGCTGTGTAAAAGGGATCCGGTTCATACTGAATAATACTCTCTCTCTCACTTTGTCTCTCCTATATCTCTAACACTATCTCTCCCAGCTTACTAAGATTATCTTATTCCCCTTTCCCGATTTGTCTTATCTTCACACGAATCAATTGCCAGAGATCATCCTAGAGTTTATTATCTTCGATTACGATTTACCCCTTCATCTATAGTTATTGATTTGCTCGGAAAGTATTGGATAACTTTTGAGTCAAACAATTTGGCATCGTCTATGGGAATTTCGGTAGTCGAAATCATAGTTCACATCTAGGATATCAAGAACAACAATCGCTATCCTTTAAACTCCGTAGAACTAACAAATGGCAGATAAAGAATCAAGGCTAAATATGATAGCAGATGTCTCAACCAACCTCATAGGCCCCCTCAACGAGGCCGGCAGAGAAAGTGTTGCGAACGTAACACCAAGCAGTGTTCTAGAGGAGGAGATTTCACTCTCTTCACTCGAAGATCTAATGATCTTGCATGAAAGAGGGGCTTCAACGTCCACAACAAAGGAAATGCCCCCAGTAGTCAAAAAGCTACTAGAGGAATGGTTGACGAACACTCTAAGTGTCATGCTCGAGAAACCATCTCAGGGAAATCTTAAAGACTCATCAACGGTGGAAATTGTGGCTGCAGCCAGTGAACCAAGTGTTATATGGACAAGTAGCGCTCACATTGATATCAACGTAAGAGATAATGCACTCGCAACCATTCTTAAGAAAATGGAAGAAATAGAGAACGAGAACAAAGCACTTCGTGATCAAATGAAGGCGTACCAGGAAAGGGTAGACAAAATACCTGGTTCCCCTAAGCTACTACCAAAGAGTGACGTGGGAAGGTTCGTCGAGCAACTGTATAGTGAGGAAGCTGCTCCTCACCCGATCCCTAAAAACTTCAAGATGCTCCTATACCTGAGAATATATGATGGGACCACGGATCCAGAAGACCATCTGATCTATTATGTAACCGCTGTAAAAGGCAATGACTTATCGAAAGAACAAGTGTCGTCCGTGTTGCTGAAAAAGGCGGTGAAAATCTAACAGGAAGAGCGCTAACGTGGTACTCTCAACTACCAGCCAGATCAATATCGGCGTTCGAAGAGATTGCGGATAAGTTTGCCACTGCTCATGTAGGAGAAAAGAAGGCTGAAGCAAGGGTCAACAATATATTTACAGTCAGGCAAATAACGGGTGAGGGACTGAGGGACTTCTTGGCCCGATTCAACAGGGAAAGAAGGGGCTTGCCTAATGTATCACAAGGGATGACGGTCGTTGCTTTCCAAAATGAGTTGAGCATAAATGGGTCGAAAGCAACCAAGAAGATGCTCAGTTGACTCATGAAGTATCCCCCCAATACGTTTGAAGAGATTCACAATGCCTACTGCGCAGAAGTAAGAGCAGACGAAGACGATCTTAATAGTCCAACCCAGCGATTGACGTCAGTACAATCCGAAGTTAGGAGAGAGCAACGTAATGACGGACGATGGAAACCACTCCCACAATTCAATAGAGAAAGGAATCAGCCCTACGTCAAAGCCCCTAATCCACCTCCCCCGAGACATATAGACGCCTTGCAACAATATGTCGCCCCGATTCGGAATGAAAGAGGTATGCCTCCATTATTATCCGCTCATAACTTTTGTGTCTCCCTTTCAGAAATAGTGTACGCACTAAAGAAGCTGGGCAAGAAGGTACAATGGCGGTAGAAAATAAAATCGGATCCCAGCGCGAGGAGGTTGAATGTCCTGTGCGAATTCCATCAGGAAAGGGGACAAAAGACTGAAGATTGCATAGGTCTACGACAGGAAGTGGTCAGAATACTGAACCACGGATACCTGAAGGAGCTGCTCAGCGATAAAGGGAGAGCTAATTTCGCCAGGGGGCATGACCAATCTCAAGGGCCGCCAAAGCCACCCTCTCCATTATGTAACATACAAATGATCGTCGGTGGCAGCGATGACTCAGAAATCAACCATGTAAAGTTCACCACCACACACAAGTTGAAGCGCTCTATCGCTTACGAACGGTATGCTGACTTCGAAGATAGTATCACCTTCGATAAGTCTGATGCCGACGGTTTGTCTTTCCCCCATTATGATGCTTTAGTCATAACTTTATGCATTGCTAATACTGATGTAAAAAGAATTATCATAGACGACGAAAACGGCACGTGTATTATCCACCCAAGGGTCCTCATGCAAATGAGGCTCAAAGATTAGGTAATATCATATTGCATAACACTAATAGGTTTTAACAATGCAGTAGAGCGAACCTACAGAGAAATATCACAGCCAGTTTTGGCAAAAGGAGTCACGCTAGAAACCACATTCCATGTCATGAACCAGGAAACAACTTACAATGTCATCATAGGATGCCCATGGATACACGCCATGTGAGCCATCCCCTCAAGTCTCTATTAGGTAATTAAGTTTCCCACCCTGTGGGGAATATTCAGTATCCAGGGTGAGCCATGCACTGCCCAAGAATGTTACCAGATCGCCCAAGGCTGCACTCATACCAAGCAGCTGAAAGGAGCAAGCATAGAAGCATAGCAATCAGCCATGACTGGGACTAAAATCAATCCGACAACGGAGGGCATTAGGGACCCGGATGTCGTAGAAGCTTGCAAAGCGACAGTCGAGGATCTTGATCGGGTCTAAATAGAAAATATCGATAGTTCAAAAAGAGCCTATATCGGACACAACCTCCCCAACCCAAAAGACACCGCCATTCACAAGCTGAATGTCGACCTACTTCATTCTCCCGTACGGTGATAAGGAGGAAATTCAACATCGCGAACAATGAGGCAGTCAGTAAAGAAGTAGATAAACTGCTAGCCAACGATTCCATCAGAGAATCGAAATACCCCCAATGGGTCACCAACGTGGTCATGGTCAAAAAGAAAAGTGGGAAATGGAGAATGTGCGTAGACTTCACCGACCTGAACAAGGCATGCCCAAAGGACTCCTTCCCATTGCCCCGTATCGATCAGCTGATAGATGCAACAGCATGGCACAAATTGCTAAGTTTCATGGATTCCTACTGTGGCTATAACTAGATCATGATGGACGAAGAAGACCAAGAAAAGACAATTTTCATTACCCATCAAGGAACTACTGCTACAAGGTGATGACCTTCGGGCTCAAAAATGCTGGTGCAACATACCAGAGGTTGGTCACAAAGATGTTCAAAGAACAACTCGGTAAAACAATAGAGGTCTACATCGACAATATGTTAGTGAAGTCGGAAAAGAAGGAGGACCACTTTGACCATTTAAAGAAAGCCTTCAAGATACTAAGGCAGTACGAGATGAAGTTGAACCCGAAAAAATGCGCCTTTGGCATGGCCTCGGGAAAATTCCTGGGTTTCCTCATATCACAGTGAGGTATCGAAGTTAACTCGAACCAGATCAAGGCCATAGACACAATACCCGAGATTCTGAATAGCAAGAAGTAGATACAGAAACTGACAGGGCGGAGAGCCGCTTTATCCAGGTTCATCTCACAATCCTTGGACAGATGCCACAAATTTTTTAGTGTGCTGAGGAAAGATCGAGGGCTACAATGGAATGAGGAATACGTCGAAGCACTGAGGAAGTTGAAGGCATATCTATCTTCGCCACCATTGCTCGTCAAAGTAGATCCAGCTGAATGCCTACTCGTGTACCTGGCGGTGTCCGAAGTTGCTGTCAGCACCTTCTTAGTCCGCAAAAACAAAGGTATGCAATCCCCTATTTACTATATCAGCAAAACTTTAATAGATGCCGAAATGAGATATCCGCACCTCGAAAAACTGGCTTTGGCCTAGGTCGTGGCTTCACGAAAGCTCAGACCTTATTTTCAATGCCACCCCATAAAGGTAATAACAACCTTCCCCCTGAGGGGCATCCTACATAAGCCCAAGCTCTCGGGTAGACTCGCTAAATGGGACATAGAGTTTAGCGAGCACTACATAACCTACCACCCCAGGACTGCCATCAAGTCACAGGTGCTTGCCGACTTTGTTGCTGACTTCAGCACAGGGATATTGTCAGAGGTGGAAAAGAGGCCCTCCGCACCTCTGCTTATAGCAACCTCTGGACCCTCTAAACTGATGGCGCTGCGAATACCTCAGGATCGAGGCTGGGATACGTCGTTGAAGTCCCCACGGGCGAAGTAATTTTCCAGTCCATACGATACCCCGAGATGACTAACAACGAGGCCGAGTACGAGGTCGCAATTGCAGGCACGAAACTAGCCATCAGATATGGAGCCCGTCGACTCATCCTCCACTGTGATTCTCAACTCGTCGTAAATCAAGTCACTAGGACTTACCAAATCAAAGAACAAGGGCTGCAAAAATATCAGTCAGAAATTTATAAGTTGATGCCTGATTTCGACGAGTGTCGCTTCGAGAAAATTCCAAGAGCACAAAACGTCTAGGCAAACAGCCTAGCCAAACTAGCCGCAGTCACCAAAAATATCAACGAAGAAAATATGGTCATTCTCCTCCATTCGGCCGTCGACCACGTCAAGGTATTTTCTTTAAACCTAACCTGGGACTGGCGCAACAAGTTTGTGTCCTAGATGCAGGACGGAACACTCCCATGCGACAAAAAAGAAGCCAAGAAACTTCGGGTGCAAGCTACCCGGTACAGTCTGATAAATCAAGATCTTTACAAGATAACGTTCGGTAGTCCCCATGCTAAGTGTCTCAGGCCACATCAAACGAGGCAAATGTTAGAAGAAGTGCATGAAGGCCATTGTGGCACCCATATAGGGAACTGTGCCCTTGTCCGATGCCTCATCCGCGTCGGCTACTACTAGCCTACTATGAAGAAAGAGGCAGCGGATTATGTTCGAAGATGTGAGTAGTGCCAAAAGCACGCCCTCATGATACACCTGGCAGGCGAACTCATCCATTCAGTCACCTCACCGTGGCTGTTCATAAAATAGGGGATAGATATAATCGGCCCCCTACCGGCTGGTTGAGGAAAGGTACGCTTCCTGTTAGTTTTAACTGATTACTTTTCTAAATGGGTGTGAGCAGGTGCGTACACACAAATATGTGAGCAAGAGGTCATCACCTTCATATGGAAAAATATCATATGCCATTTCAGCATCCCCAAGAAAATCAGCTGCGACAACGGGCCCCAGTTCATTGGTAGTAAAATAACTGAATTCTTTGAGAAATGGCACATTAAGCGGATACTCTCCACTCCGTATCATCCCACCGCAAACGGCCAAGCTGAGTCTTCCAACAAAACAATATTGAACATACTAAAAAAGAAGCTCGAAGAAGCCAAGGGGCTATGGTCCGAATTGCTACCCGAAGTATTATCTGCATACCGGACCACGCCCAAGTCCAGTACAGGAGAAACACCAAACTCACTGTTCTACGGGACCGATGTAGTCATACCCATCGAGATTGGAGAACCCAGTCTGAGATATTCCCATACCAGCGGAGCAGACAATGACGAAAGCAGGTTACAAGACCTAGACGAAGCCGAAGAATGAACAGACATGGCCCATATAAGAATGACAGACCAAAAATAGCACGTAAAAATGTATTACAACAAAAAAGGCAGGGTAAGACCGCTCAAAGTCGGCGACCACATCCTCAAGGCCAAAATACTGGCATCGAAAGACCCAAACGAAGGAAAGTTAGAGACCAACTGGGACAGACCATACAAAATCATAGAAGCAGCAAACAAAGGAGAGTTCCATCTAGAAATGATGGATGGAAAAGCACTCCACAATAATTGAAACATCGCCCATCTCAAATACTTCTAGTTCTGAAAGGCATCTCCTAAGTCGTACTCTTTTTCCCTCACCCGAGTTTTGTCCCAATTGTGTTTTCTCGCGAAGGTTTTTAATGAGGCTGCGGAGGAGATATTCGGTTGAACGGGAGCACAAGTTCACCATATTGGCCAACCGACACGGTCCGCAGGCCAACATGGTGAAGGGATTACTATAGAACTCTTCATAATTCTCCATTGTATGAATAGAATTCTCCACTGTATGAACAAAATTCTCCATTATATGAAAAGAACTCTCCGTTAGTCTCCACTAAACAAACCAAATTCTCCGTTACACGAATGAGAATTTATTGACATTCCATGATGGATACTACTTCGACAATAGTCGAAGTAACATCCTAATGGCTAAGGTCATCGACACTAGTTTGACCTCACTCGAACCACGACGGATACTACTTCGACGACAGTCGAAGTAACATCCTAATGGCTAAGTCCATTGACACTAGTTCGACCTCGCTCGAACCACGACGGATACTACTTCGACGATAGTTGAAGTAACATCCTAATAGCTAAGACCATCGATACTAGTTCGACCTCGCTCGAAAAACGATGGATACTACTTCGACAATAGTCGAAGTAACATCCTAATGGCTAAGGCCATCAATACTAGTTCGCTCGAACCACGACAGATACTACTTCGACGACAGTCGAATTAACATCCTGATGGCTAAGGCCATCGACAATAGTTCGAACTCGCCCAAACAATGGCAGATACTACTTCGATGATAGTCGAAGTAACATATGTTGTGGCTAAGGCCATCAACACTAGTTCGACCTTGTTTGAACTACGGCACGACCGTTTGGCAAACGAAAAAATCCTCTACGGAGACTAAGTACGATAAATGGACAAAGCAGCAAAAGTAAAAATTATATTACAACAAAAATACATTTACATTCGCCCCCACGGACGTGTATCAACGCACTATACAAGCCAAAATCTACATTACAAGCTCATAGCTACCTATCACCCCCCATGTGGTAAGCGTCATTATACCAGGAACTAGAGTTAAGGTGGTTAACATCTTCGGAAGCAGGCCCCTCCCCATCAGGAGAATCATAGTAATAACCACAGCCATCACGAGTAGCCCGAGCCTCGTTCCTCTATGCCTAGACTTCTTCTTCGGTCGCCCGACTCGCAGCATGAAGCTTGCTATACACATCGAGCTTAGCCTCAGCAAAAATCCACATTTCATGTGCACTACGGCACGCACTCTGATCAAACAAAGGGAGAGACGAGGAAGGCCAAGAAAGCGTGTTGATCTCCGTCACCTGGGCATCGAGTTCGGCAGTAAGATCCGCTACCCTCCATTGCAGGTCAGCGTTCTCCGTCGCCACCCCGCGGCTCAACTCGAGCTTGTCCTCTTTTGCCCTGAGAAGCTCCTCCAACTCACTGTTGCGACCAGGTCACTATCCGCTTCCTCCAGCCTGGCTCCACTGTGTTCCAACTGGGACTACCCCCGATCGACTTTCGCTCGTCGCTTAGCGCGGTACTTCCGATACTTTTTCAACATCTTCTTGAAGAGGGCACTCCACTTTTTCTCACGGCATCCTCTCTCCACCTCCAAAACAAGGGTCTGAAAAAAGAAGAGAGAAAGCAGAAGTAAGCACGCCTCAAGTCAATCTAACAAAACACGAAAGGAAAAAAGGAATAAAGAGTACCCGAAAAGCCATGCTGGAAAACCATCGGGATAGCTCCGCATAATTCACTGTATTGAGCGCCTTGCTCTCAAAAATGGAACACAATAGGGTAAGAGCCGAAGCAGCCTGCTCGATGTTCGACAGTAAGTTGTAAGCTGTCAAAATCGTAATATGACGGTCGGAGCCGTCCGTCGTCATCTCCACGTGGTAGACCACCTACGAACTCATCAACATCCCCCTCAGCAATGTCAGAGTCCGATTTCTCCGCATCATCTCTAGGCCCCTCGGTGTTGGTCGATGACCCTCCCACGATGGTACGCATGGAACTGGGGCCTGGAACGGCACCTCTTTGTTGAGCCGACCTCCCCAAAAGAATGGCGTCGGCCATGAATGAAGGTCTGGTCGTCAACCGGGACACCTCACTCCCCCCAGCTTCGGTAACCACTGCTTTGCCTTTTTCAAGCCTCCTCCGCTTTCTTCCTGGCAACTCCTCACTGTCAGAGGGTCCATCTACTAACTGCAGAGCCAGTGCCAATGATGCTGACTCCCACATAACCATAGTTGTGGATTTAACCCCCTGCAAAGGAGCTGGAGAAAGATCCCCTTGGACAGACTTAACCAACATGTCTTGAGGGTCTGAAGCAATGTTGGGTCATATGGAAATGGGGAAGGCCGCCTTATTCCTCAAAGCGCCTCGATCTGTCACCCAAATAAAAAAAGGGAGAGTAAGTAAATGGGGTCGCATACTTCAAATAGCCAAAAACCAAAAATCTACCTGAAGAGACTTTAGGTCCATAACGCTGCATAAAGGCTGGCCAAGTGCGGGTCTCTTCTGCTTATGTTTGCAGGCCGACAACCCATCTCCTAAGATTGGAAACGGGACGAGACGGATGATCCATAGCTACAATACAAAGGTTAGAATCACAACTGTCGCAAACAACAAAGAATATAACAAAATGCGATACTTACGTGTTGAATTCCATCTCTCCGGGAATTCGACGGGATTGGAGATAAAGTCCTCAGTCCTAACAAAAAAATATTTGCGCCAAAACCCACGACTCGCCCGGTCGTCACTCTTGACCACTTATCCTCTCATACCATGGCTTCGTAGATGCACCATGGTTCCTCATAAATAGCAGGCGCTAAACAGGTGTAGGAGGTGATTGACCGTGACTTCACATTCGGCCAACTCCGCAAACTTAGTTAGTAGCAGAAGCACCTTCAGAGTGTACAACGTAAGTTGGGCTGGAAAAACATTGTAGAACCGGTAAAACTCCTCTACCAAGGGAAAAAGAGGAAGGCTATAACCAATCGCAAATGGATACTCGTAAAAAATGCAATATCCCGGCCTATGAACATCCACATGATCACTCCCCGCCGGAATCATCTCTACATGAACGGGCATGCTATATTTTACCCGGAGGTCATCTAAGTGATTTTGTAATGGCAGAGAGAGCTCTGAAGCCGGAACAGGAGAGTCTTTACTAAAGTCACTTCGGGATAGGGTACGCTGCAGCAGCAACGCTTCTATAGTAAGAGGAGTCGTGTCCTCTTCTTCCTCCGCCCTTCTACCATCGGAAGGTGGTGGCACATTCAACGGGGCAGCCACCGGAATCCTCTCATTGCCTCGACAAGGTTTAGGCATGATCTCGATAGAGAAAGGGTTACGCACAACACAACAAAAGGAAGAGAGATTCTTGATCAGGAGGAAACAAACTGGAAGATAAAGATATACACTAAAAGAATGGAATATGTTTGCAAATGATCAAAAAGTTTGAATCAAATTAAACCCTCCCCCTATTTATAGGGTTGGGGAGGTGCCAGAATCAAAGAGACAGAATTCGAACTAGTGCGAGAAACCAAGCGCTAGAGCTGCTGATTTCCTGCCTCGAGAATACGTGCAATGATAATGCCTGTGAACGCTGACATCACTTGGGGAAAGGCGTTACGTTTTGGCGGTCTGACAGTCATGATGACTATCTCATACCTGTCACATCACGATCCTTTGATAAGGTCTTTCTTAAAATGAAGGTACTGATTTCGCCAATCGAGGACGCACCCCGCTGCGACCCCGACGAGTTGATGGACTAACTGTATGGGGTCAAATTTGACTGATCACGTCTTTAAAGAAGCACGACCGACCGTACATACGCAAGTTGGGCTAATAGAAAGACTTGGGAACAATACAGAGGACGACCTTACAACTATGTCGGCCCTTCTATGGCGTGTACATTATTTTTTGCCTTTTAAATAGTTGGATAAAGACCCTTTGCTATATAAAGGGGGTCAAAGCTGTGTAAAAGGGATCCGGTTGATACTGAATAATACTCTCTCTCACTTTGTCTCTCTCATATCTCTAACACTATCTCTCCTAGCTTACTAAGATTATCTTATTTCCCTTCCCCGATTTGTCTTATCGTCACACGAATTAATTACCAGAGATCATCCTAGAGTTTATTATCTTCGATTACGATTTACCCTTTCATCTATAGTAATTGATTTGCTCGAAAAGTATTGGATAACTTTTTTGTCAAATAATTTTATTGTTTTAAGCCTTTGGTTCTATATAATTACTTAATAGTTTGATGCGCGTTTAATATAATATTGTGATTATGTACATGTTCGCGTGACATAATTACGATTCTAAAACCAATTCGGAGTATGCATTCGCGCAACTTTGACCAACTTCCTCAATAATAATGAATTTGTTATTAGTATTTTCCTCTTCAATTAAATGTAGTTTTTTAAGGTGAGGTGCGCCATCTATAGTTGAATCCCTATGGTCCTCGTGTTATTTTATAACTTAGATACTAAAGTGAATTTCGTAGTTTACTTTAGGCGCGTTAATTAAATAATTATCATGGTTACGACCTACAAGTATGGTTCCCGTGATGTAGTTGCGATTTGTAATTATTAAAATCCGGGTGTACATTTCATGTGACCCAACTTCAATTCCCAACAAGGTTAAATAGAACGTG
The DNA here is from genome assembly GCA_026770625.1 of Nicotiana glauca. NCBI lineage: Eukaryota > Viridiplantae > Streptophyta > Magnoliopsida > Solanales > Solanaceae > Nicotiana > Nicotiana glauca. Next base: position 236,774 of record MU707244.1, read on the forward strand.
TTATGATCCACGGGTGCATTTCATGTAGAATGACTTAAGATGTGTTTTAAATAACCTTGAATTTTTTCGAAATATTAGAAGCGGCTAAAAAGTTAAAAATGCACAGTAGGTTTAAAACGTGTGATTAATCAGATAATTAGGCCAATAATATTAGTTGAGCGACCGTGCTAGAACCACGGAACCCGGGAATGCCTAACACCTTCTCTCGATTTAACAGAATTCCTTACCCGGATTTCTGTGTTTGCAGACTATAAAGCAGAGTAAATCTTTCCTCGATTCGGGATTTGAACCGGTGACTTGAGGCACCATAAATTATCCCAAGTGGTGACGTTGAAATAAATAAAATAATCTCGTTTCGATTGATGTCAATTTAATTGGAAAAGCTCCCTTATACCCTTCCGGGGGTATAAAAAAGGAGGTGTGACATAAGGTAAATAATTTAATTGGTTGGTTTGCCTAGCTTTCACTAGTATGCTTCATCACGACTCACGAGGACGGAAAATCCGGATCGTGGTAAATTCTTTTAAAGCGTACAATTTTTTAGCCTTTTTTTATAGCCACTATTTGGTTGGAATAAAGCCTAATTATTCATTTTAGAGTTGATTTAGAGATCACTACTAGCTCGTATAAACCATGCACGTGGTTATTTGAAGGTCTGAACCCATTTTGGTCAATATTGCCAATCACAGTTTAATGAGCTTCAGAGAAACCATTTTGGCCAACTTTACTAAAATGGTATAGTTAATTCTCTAGCTAATGGGTTAGTCGCTGCATGTGATACGCATACTTTCAAATTCCACACCTAATTAATTAAATCAGTCCCTACATACTTAATATTTAAACTCCTTATAAACGAATTGTTGGACAAATCTTCTTTTAACTAGGTTGCTAAAAATGTTTAGATTATCTGACCTCTGCTTTCTAATTTTGGAGAAGATTTACGTTTTACATCACAAAGATTAATGGCCTTGCATGTGACTCTGTTTCTCCAACAATTAGAGTGGACAAGAATAAGTAAATATTAAAGAAGTCATCAAGTATAATTTCTATCAGAAGTTATTATCTGCCAAATTTTAATTGAATTTCAAGATTGTAAATTTAGTGAACATTGTATATTTTATCAGATTAATTCAATAAATGTAAAATGGACATCTTGAAATCCGCTAATATTATATATCCGGATTCGCAGACTATAATTCTGCTATATTACGATTAGGTTTAAAATAAAAAAAAATTAAACTGTACACCATATAGGGACTTCTAGGGGGGGAAAGAAAAAAAATAAGGGATATTATTTCTGGCAAACTTATTAAATGGTATTACCACAATGTTGAGGATGTTCGTCATGTATCCATAGTGATCTGCCTATGTGACCATGCTATTTTATAATTATCAGATTATAAAATATAATGGTACACTGATCATTCAATGTACGCATCACTAAATTCTTTTTGTAAATGACTTATTAAAGTGAAACAGAAACTTTACTTAACCCCTAAAAAAATTAAATGCACTCGGACTATACGTTACATATTTCTAACATCTATTTAATGAACCCTTTGATTATTTCACATAAACATGATTAAACTTTACAAACTAGAGCCAATCCATTGCATAGGTCAATTTTGGTCGATCGTATTAATTTGACGATAGTGTAAACCTTCTTCCAAATTCTTTTTCCTTTAAAGGTGTTTGCAAGTTTCTTGCTGTCATTTATATGTTCATAGAGACGGAGCCAGGATTTAAAATTTATGAGTTTTGAATTTGCCACATAAATTATATCTCGTCTTAGTTATCAGGTTCACAATATTTTATATATATTTACTGAATTTTCTAGTATAAAATAGTGTTTAACAAAAAGTGACCGATGCGATCGAACCTACACACTAGCTCCGCCTCTATAGGTTCCCTATTATTTCTTCAACATGTGAAAATGTTTTTATTTGTTTTAGGAGTAAATGCTAGTAAATGAAAATCTTCCTGTGTACGTATTTATGTCAATATGTTTATTATTATTATTATTATTATTATTATTATTATTATTATTATTATTATTATTATTATCTTTATGATTCAAATGACGTCCTTCCATCATGCCATCAGAATCTTCAAATTTAACATTTTTTATTACTTTTAGTAATTGTTTTTTAATGTTAAATGTAACTTTTTCCCCACAGGAAATACACTCGGAAAGATGTCTTGTAAGCGAATTACAGTGCTATTGCAAATATTCGTTTTAGTCTCAGTATTATTTCCTAAAGAGATGATAAATTGTAAAACTCCTAAAGCAATAAGGGAATTAGCTTGTTATCTAGAGTGCGTCGACAACTATATGAATTTCTACGACGCAGAGACTCTTAATCAAAGCATCATTGAGGAGAAATGCAAAAGAGGTGAATTTTTGTATCCATGTTCACCAGATCCTGATGTTTAGTATTTCATTTTATCAAATAAATAAATAAATAAATCAGCCTCCTATTATGTAAAATTATGTACTGATATTGATACATTCTGTACTGTTTCATTTAAGAATTTATTTCAATATACACCTATACGTTGTTCCCTCTGTTTCAATTTTAATGACAATTTCGCATATCAAGAGTCAATTTGATTAAACTTTGAAGCTAAACTGGATTACTTCAATTCAACATTTTAAAATTAAATTTTAGATATTCAACATAATACGAAAAGTACTATTAGTTGCAATTTTTCTCATGTTAATGTGATATAAAAATTATACTTTAAAATGTTAGTCAAACTTCACACAGTTTTACTGTCGATAAGCAAAATATGTGATAGGTTTTCAATATCTTTGCCTTGTGTTTTGATGATTTAACAAACTTAATGTCAAGAACCAGATAAGGAACCTGCTTGAATTACACTGAATTTAACGGATTCCAGCCAAATGTGAGCTGCTACAGCCTCAAGAGCTAGGAAACTAAACAAGGACATGATGCCCTTGTGGTTCACTCATAGCAGTACAAAGACAGTTGGACACAGCTGGAAATGAAGTGACTGCCTGCACTATTTCTGCCGCATTGCACTGTTTCTAGCCCCCACTCATTCCCTGACCAACTAAAGTGCTCACATCATTTCAAGTGATGTGATCAGAGTGTACCAACATGAGTTTATATTGAAACATTACTTGAATTTTTCAGTTTCTCATTCAAGCTTGCAAAAACAGATAAATCAATCCTCATGAACTTGAAGAACAAAGTTGAACGCAACTACAGACCAGTTCATAAAGTTAGCATGTTGTTGTCCTAGTTGAGTTGTAACTTTGTGATTGTACTTATTGTATCTCCTAAATTTCTTAGCTAGAAGTGTTGATTAGGAATCCTTTTGTAAATCCGTAAACTCCTTGAATTTACGTTGTGGCTAGGTTTAGTCATAAGCAAAAGCCTTTGTAACTATGGAATGACAAAGTGGCTTGTGGTGAGAGCATCACAAGTTAGTTAAAGCCTTTGTAACTAGGAGAGTTCTAGAGTGGCTTGTGGTGAGATCATCACAAGTTAGTTGAAGTGTTTGTAATAGGGTTATTGCAAAGTTGCTTGTAATAATGAGATTGCAAGTTAGTTAAGTTAAAAGCCTACAGGTGTAGGTTGTGGTTTTTGATCCCCCTGTGTGGGATTTTTCCACGTAAAAATCCATTGCCTTAGTTACGTACTATTTTATTAGCATCCTCAGCAGAATCTCATAGAGGATCAGGTAATCTACTAGTTGGTGGACTCACATAAACTAACAATTAGTATCAAAGAGGGTTCCTTCTATCAGGCTAACACCTAGGAAGGATCCTCATGGCTGCTCCACCAAATTTTGAACAAGGTCAATCTACATACCGTCCGCCTAGGTTCAATGGATAATACTATAGGTGGTGGAAAACAAGAATGTGTGATTTTATCATGTCTGAGGATTCTGAGCTATGAGATATCATTTGCGATGGTCCTTATGTTCCAACCAAGGTACTGGAAGAACATCCATTCTCAAGGGCAAAAAGCAGTAAAGAGTACACATAATCAGCCAAGAAAGTTGTGGAGAAGAATTTTCGTGCCAAGAAAATTCTAGTATGTGGAATAGGACCTTAAGAGTACAATAGAATCTCCACCTGCGATAGTGACAAGAAGATATGGGAAGCTTTGCAAACAGCTCATGAGGGAACAATACAAGTAAAATAGTCTAAGATTGATATGCTCACTACTAAGTATGAACTCTTCAAAATGAGGGATGATGAATCTATTCAAGATATGCACACAAGATTAACTTCCATCATAAATGAGTTACTCTCACTTGGTGAAACAATTCCTAGAAACAATCTAGTCAGGAAAAACCTTAGCATTCTACCTAGCCCTTAGGAAAGCAAAGTGAATGCTATTACTGAATCAAAGGACTTACAGGAGCTGACCATGGAAGACCTGATCGGAAATTTAAAGGACCTACGAGTTGAAGAAAAAGATAGACAGTGAAAGAAGAGTACCAAAGAAGGAAAAGAACCTGGTACTTAAAGCGGATAACAATGATTCAAGTGAGGAAGATAATGACATGGCTTACTTAACTAAAAGGTTTTAGAAGATGTTCAGAAGAAATGGAGAAATGCTAAAAAGGTACAGCTCTACCAAATCAAAGAACTATGATCTTTGTTACAAGTGTGGAATGCCTGGACACTTCATGAAAGACTGTCCTCTCTTGAAGCAATAATTCTCCAAGAATGAGAAAACAGCTAAGACAAACCTGGTTCCTTTCAAGGACTTCAAGAGAAAAAGATCCACTGACAACATGATGAGACGGGCTCTTGCGACATGGAGGGATTCCTCCAGTGTGAAAGAAGATGAACCTTATACTGGTGATAGTTCCATGATGGCAGTTGAAGGCGAAGAGATTGAATATGACTCAACTTTTACTTTAATGTCTTAATCAGATGATGATGAAGACGATGACAACAAAGAGGTAAATTTTAGGGATGTTCAGAGAAGTCTGAAGTCCTATTCTCCAAGAAAACTCATGTCTTTAGCTAATGTATTAATTAACGCCTTTCATAGTCTTGTAGAGGATAGGGATTCTTTGACCTTAGAATTGGGAGAATATGAACAAACTAGATACAACTTAGTGGTTGTAGTTACTGACCATAAGAAAACCATTGATGTTTTCAAAAAAAGAAAAGGATGATCTTTTGACAGAAATTATAGACCTAAGTGAAATAATAGTGAAACCTTGGACTAAGTTAAAACCTGAAAATTCTGGAAAAGGAAAGGAGATAGCTAGTGGGGAACGCATTAGGCTTGAAAATGAGGTGAACGCTATGAGAACTAGGATGTATGCAGAAGTTGAGAAAACCAAGCAACTCCAAACTGATCTGGAAAGATTAAAGAATGATCTTGAAAAGTCCCTAAAGTGGACCTGGTCCTTAGAAGCTACCACTGCCATGCATAATAGTGATTGTGAAAATAGGCAGGGAATAGGGTTCCAAAGGAAGAAAACTTCTCATAATCCTCACAACAAGTCCGTCATTGTCTCTAATAACTGGCTTTGTACCCAATGTGGGAATAATGGGCACTTCAAAGAAGATTTCTAGGCCAGGAATCAATCTGTTAAAAAAGGAAACAAAGTGTTTGTTGAAAAGGTGACTACAAATGAGGGACCAGGTTCCACTCACAAAAAACACACATTACCTGCATGGACTAAGAGAACTCTTATTCATCCTCTTGTCTACTACAAGGGACCCAAACTTGCTTGGGTTCCTAAAACTAACTCTTAATCTCCTTGTGCAGGGAATAGTGAAAGGAAGCAGTCAACAATGGTTCATAGAAAGTGGGTGTTCAAAGTACATGACTGGGAACACCACAGACTTTCTTTTACTAAAAGCCCTGCAAGGAAGGAGTGTATCCTTTGGCAATGGGTAAAAGGGGTACATTCTTGGAGTTGGAAAAGTCGAGAAGTCACTCACTCATTCTATTGAAAATGTGTACTATGTCAATGGCGTTAAGTACAGTCTCTTGAGTGTCTCTCAAATCTGTGATAAAGGAAACAAGGTGGAATTTCTTGTCCAAAATATGTACAGTCACTGGTCTGGTAACTGGTGATGTAGTACTTGTGGCCAAAAGATACAAGAACATCTATGTTGCTGATTTCGAGTCATTATAGAGTGGTGATCTGAGTTGTCTGAAAGCTGATGATGATGATGATGTTGAACTATGGCATAGAAGACTGAGCCACGCAAGTTTTTCTCTTCTGAACAAACTAATTCAGAAGGACCGGGTCCATGGTCTGCCTATGACAAAATTCAAGATGCAAAAAGCATGTGATGTGTGTGCTATAGGAAAACATGTGAAGTCCTCCTTTAACTCTAAAAGAGATATGAGCACCTTAAAGCCACTAGAACTTTTGCATATGGATCTATGTCGCCCTATGAGAGTGCAAAGTAGAATAGAGAAAAGGTATATTTTTGTAATAGTGGATGACTACTCCAGATTCACATAGACTCTATTTCTCAGAACTAAAGATGAAACCATTGAGGTGTTTGTGGCTTTCGTAAAGAAAATCCAGGTGAAGATAGAGTCTAGAGTCGCATGCATTAGATCAGATCATGGGACAGAATTTAACAATGTCAAATTTGATGAGTTTTGCTATGAAAATGGCATCACTCACAACTTTTAAGCTCCCATAACTCCCCAGCAAAATGGAGTAGTAGAAAGAAAGAATAGAACTCTAGAAGACATGGAAAGAACAATGCTAATCGATAGTGGAATTACAAAGAACTTCTAGGCCGAAGCTGTCAACACCGCCTGCTACTTGGTGAAAAGGTGCATGATCAGATCACTTCTGAACATAACCACCTACGAATTGTTTAATGGAAGGAAACCCAAGCTGACTCACCTAAGAACATTTGGGTGCAAATGCTATATTTTCAACAATGGAAAGGATCAGCTTGGTAAATTTGATGCCAAGAGTGATGAAGGAATATTTATGGGCTACTCTTCTCAATGTAAGGCTTAGAAGATATATAATAAGTGGACTCAATATGTGGAGGAGAGTTTATGTTATTTTGATGAGTCTTATCTATCCTGCGAGAAGAGTGTTGAAAAAGATCAAGATAGAGAACCCTTACTAGTACCTGGTGAAGTCATTAACATGAAAAATGGAAAGATAGATATTATGAGTCAAGCAAAAGAGATTAGTGAAAACAATACTTCCTCATCTTCAATGGAACCAAGTACTTCAATTACAACAATTGACGCTGAAGAAAGAGTGGTTGATGCAGTTTAGGGAACTCCACCAGCAACTGAGAGAAAAATGGAGGAAAACTAGCCAATCGCACCCACACTCTCAAAATGAACCTCAGACGTCTAACTGGAGACACCAAAGCTCTCATCTGATGGACAGCATTATAACTCCTCTAGATTCCGGAGTACAAACCAGGTCAAGAGCCATAAATTCACTTGCCTTCTCAGCTTTTCTATCTCAGATAGAACGCAAGAATATCAAGTAAGTCTTGAAAGATACATATTGTATTTTAGCCATGCAAGATGAGCTACATCAGTTTAAAAGAAACAATGTTTGGCACCCGATACCTATACCCTCATATCGAACCATTATAGGAACTAAGTGGGTTTTCAGAAAGAAGCTCGATGAACATGGAATTACCACAAGGAACAAGGCCTGGCTAGTAGTTCAAGGATACAATCAGAAGGAAGGAATTGACTATGATGAAACATTTGCTCCAGTGGCTCGCATGGAAGCATTTAGAATTTTAATCGCTTTTGCATCTCATATGGAATTCACCTTGTTCCAAATGGATGTCAAAAGTTTTTTTTTGAATGGACTTCTTAAGGAAGAAGTGTAACGACACGACCCATTGTCATGTGAGTTACCGCTCCATTTCCCCCTTATTATGTTGCTTTATGTTTCATTATCGGTATTGGGTGCGTTAGAATTTAATTGGAGTAATTTTAATAAGAAATGAGAGACTTAGTCTCTTTTAAGAAGACTTAAATTGGAAAAATCAACCGGATGTTGACTATTTAGTTAGGAGGCTCGGATGCGAATTCTGATGATTTGGTTAGCTTCGAGGGATGATTTGGGACTTAGGAGTGAAATCGGAATTATTTTGGAGGCTCGGTGTAGAATTAGGCTTGAATTGGCGAAGTTTGAATTTTGGCGAATTCCAGTTGATAGGTCAGATTTTGATCCGAGGCTCGGAATGGAATTCCAAGAGTATCAGTAGCTTCGTTAGGTGATTTTCGATATGTCTGCAAATTTTCAGGTCATTCGGACGTCGTTTGGTCAGGTTCTTGATCGAACGCGTGTTTCGGAAGCTTTGAAGAAACTTAGGCTTGAATCCGATGTGAATTGATGATTCTAGTGTTGTTCGATGTGTTTTGATGATTGGAACAAGTTCGTATGATATTTTGGGATATGTTGGTGTCTTTGGTTGGCGTTCCGGGGGCCTCGGGGTGGTTTCGGGTTGTTAAACGGAAGAAATTTGAAGTTGGAATTGCAGATTCTTGGTTGCAACAGGTATTTCCGCATCTGCGGTTGCACAGAAGCGGAGAAGGCATCGTAGGTGCGAAAGAGGGTGAGGTTGAGCAGTTCTATAGAAGCGGAATTATTTTCGCTTATGCGGGTCCGCAGAAGCGGACAATAAGTCGCAAAAACGGTTTGGGCTTGGAGGAGAGATTTCGCAGAAGGGAGAAATCTAGTCGCAGAAGCGACCCATGTGATTTAATGAATTTCCGCTTAAGTGGACAAAGACCGCAGAAGCGGTCACGCAGAAGCGGGCCTAGGGACCACAGAAGCGGAAACCCCTGAAGGCCAGTAAGAGTTTAATATCATTTTTCATCCACGGTGGTTATGTTATTTCCTCCATGTTTGACCAAGCTTGGGAGATTTTGACGAGGAATTAAGAGGGTTTCGACTGAAAATCGATTGGAGGTAATTTTTATGAGTTAAATTTATGATGATATATTCATCCTTGAAATTCATGAAAACATAGCCAAATCATATGAAATTAGGGCTTGAAGTAAAAATTCTAAATTGTGGATTTGAGGGGCCATTTGTGGTCCGATTTGGGTGTTCTTAGTATGAACGGACTCGTGGCGAGATAAGGAATCCGTGGATGTTAATTTTGTAATTTTTTGAGAAGCAGGCCCAGGGCTCGAGTTTTACTAGTTTCGAGATTTTTGTTATATTTCTATTGTTTTCGACTGGGTGTTGTCCCATTAGCATATTATGATATATTTGTATTGATTTTGGTTAGATTTGACGCATGTGGAGGCCAATAGCGAGGAATTTCACCGGTTCGAGGTGGGTAATACTTGTAAATGATGTTCTGAGGGTTTGAAACCCCGGACTTGCACATCATAATGCTGTATTGTGGTGACTTGCATGCCAGGTATGAGCGTGGGGTAGAGTACCATTGGGGATTGTGACTTGGTCCATCCCGATTATTGAATTTACTGCATGATTGAATGAAAACTATTTGATGTTATTATGATTTGGGCCGATTGCCATGTTTTGAATCCTTTGGGGATTAAAATCACTATTTTTGTATTACTGTGTATATTTTCATCTCGGTCCAATGTTTAAAATACTATTCTGTAAACTTAGCCATCTTTCTAAGATTTGATAACGCAAATGATATTTTACTGATATTCTTAACTGAGAACTGCTATGTTACTATTGCCCAAGGGGCTTATGTGCATTCGTGACTACGCATGGATCGGGCTGCACGCCGCAGCAGGAGTGATATTGATATTGCGCTTGGGTTGTAGGTGCCACTCCGGAGTCTGAACCCCCCACAGTGAGCGTCGGGCACTCAAATGGATAGGGCTATGCACCGTAGCGATCATGTGCATTGCATTGCAATCATGGATTACTATATGTTTGTACTACGTGGCATGACATTTAGCACTCATATATTATTGGCATACATGTATTACTTACCTTGTTGACCAGATACCCTGGTGTAAATTGCTAAAGGAGTGCAGTGCCCGAGGGGCTGATTTGTGTGCGGACTTGGACTACTTGATATCGTATGAATGTGCTTAAGGGTTAAAAATAAAAGAAAGAGATGTTTTCAAACGAGGTTTTAAACTGTGCCAGATGTTTTATAAAGGATTTTCATGGAGTTACTACTTTCTAAAAGAAGTTGTACTGTACTTTACAGCATGATGTAGTGCTCTTGCGAGATTTCTTTCTTCTCAGCATTATTTACTCTTATTACCACTGAGTTCGAAGTACTCATTTTACTCCCTGCACCATGTGTGCAGATTCAGGTATTTTGGGAGCTTAGCTGAGCTAGTTGCTGCTTCAGAGTTTATTTGGAGTTGTCGAGGTAGCTGCCTGACATCCGCAGGACCCGACTCCTTCCCTATCTCTTTATTATTTCTACAGTTTTGATCATCGTGTTATGGAGTTTTATTACTCTGTATTATTAGAGGCTCTAGACTCATGACCCCCAGGTCTTTGGGAGATTATCCAGTTTGGTTTCTATCTGTCAGTTAAGATTTTAGCTTTATTGTCGATAATGATATTCAATTAACTGATTTTGAGCTTCATGCACGGGTTGAGAGTGTAAATAGTCGGGCTTGCCTAGCAGTTGTGTTGGGTGTCATCACGATCGGGATTTGGGGTCGTGACAAGTTGGTATCAGAGCCTAGGTTACTAGGCCTCATGAGTTATGAGCCGGTTAGTAGATTCTCGCGGATCGGTACGGAGCTATCTGTATTTATCCTCGAGTGGCTGCAGAACCTTTAGGAAAACTTCACTTTCTTAGAATTCTTATCGTGCATACTTGATTCAGCTTGAGATATAAATCTTAAAATTCCTTCCACACGTCTATATGCGCACGCGAGCGCTCAGTATTATATGTGCCTTGATAGCTTTCGATTCCCCAACTGAGGGGCGAGAGGTAAGCATTGTGAGTATGTTGGGCCAGTCTGGAGGACTTGAGGCCGGATCTTTGCCTATGGCTTGAGCACCGAGGTGCTGATCGTGTTAGCGAGTGTTTTGAACTTATATGTTCAGTATTGTCTCTATTAGCCAGAATGGTAGTCGAATATCCATGTGATGAGTATGTTAATGCTGCGAGATGTATCTAAGTGATTTGGTAGTGGCGAAGGAGTCTGCTGGATGATAGATGATTGTTAAGTGTCCGTTTTCTATTGTGATTTGTTGTGTAGCCCCAAGTTATGGGTGCGTGAAGAATATTTTTATATCTCCAAGTTGGAAGGTTAAGTGCAATGCTTGTGGCGGTATGAATTCAGACTCAGGAAGACTAAGTTGACTGGGTAACGTATATGTCAGTGGAAGGTGTGCTGAAATACCAAACTGAGATGAAGCATGTGGGATATCTCCTACGGGCTGTCATTAAGAGGTATGATCCATATGTGTATGTTAGAAGATCTCATGTGTAATTGAAAGGTATTTTCTATGTGTTATGATTCCAATAGGTGCAACGCATGGCCATGTATCAATTTTGATAATATAATACATGTAGTATTGAGATTAATGTTGTTGATATACATTGTGATACTTTGTCAAGTTGTGGACGTGTTGTTAGGATAGTTTTGGTAATTCTCTAGCAGGTGGATAGGCCCAATTACAAAGGAAACTCTGCCAAAATTTTTGAAAAATATGGGACTTAGAAAAAATTTTATCACCTAAAGAGTGGGCTTAACTGTTGTGTGAATGAATGCAAGTTGCAGAAGAATTAAATTTCTGATGATTCGTGTTTCCACAAGCTGGTGAAAGAGTGAGTTTATCTCACCATGATATTACGATAGGAATAGAGTATATATGTTGTGATAGATATGGCTTCGAGCTAAGTTGGGGAAGTTGCCATTGGTTAGCTGATTGCGCAGTTATATGCTATGTTGGTTCTGTCTTAAAGTATACTGGCAAACCAGTTCTGGTTGCAGAATTGAGCTGAGAATGGCACGAGTGAAGCAAGATTTTGACAAAGGTTATATGGTGCTTTCGTAGATGTGAGGAAATGCTAGGATGTCTTGAGCTATTGTCGATAAAGAATGCTCAGTGTATTGAGGAGAAATATGTTTGTTGGTATTTGAATGAGATCATATCATGTGGTGTTAGGGTGCTATTAAGGCACAAGTGGTTCTGTTTGTTAAGTCGGGTAATTTGCAGTTTGGTTAAGAGTGGTTGACTCTTGAGAATGGTTTAATGTTTTCAAGATTTTACACGTAATAATCATGTGTTTTAAGGTTGCGTATGTGACTAAATACAGTGTTTTCATTAGAAAAGATCAAGATTTGTGGTATTTTGTGTTAACTACGAGATCCTAAGTATTAGTATTAGGAAAGTAGTGGTAACGAATTCAGATTCGCAGGAAGTGCTTCAAACAGAATATTTTTGGAATGTAGTATTTATAGGAAACATTTGAGAGAGTAATCAGTGGCCTACGAGTCTTAGAAAATGTGGCCTTATGTTTAAATCTCCTGTGGTGAGCCTGAATTGAGGCAGTGTAATGCTACAACAAGAGATAATATCAAATTAATGATGAAATAGGAAGGAAATTAGATAAATGGAATATCTTGATAATAAACCAAATCGGTATGGTAAGGATATGATTAAGTCCTTGTATGTGTTCGACGTAATGGGTTTTATGGGCAATGTGCAGCAGAGCTCTTGAGTGTTGGCAGTTTGCATAGCTTGGTTTAGATAAAAGGATTCAGTCTTGGTAATTTAGTTTGTACAACTAGAGTTGGCAGAGATGCTCTTGTTGGGTTGTACCGTGGTTTGAAGATGAATATATTTTATGGGTATGTGAAGCATGGAGTGTGTAATGATTTTCTTCTAAATGGAATCAATAAAAGTTCTTGATAGTTGAATGCGTCGATGTCTGCGGCGCATAAGGGAGATAAACGTTCTCATGTATCCTGGTGTGTTAGGGTGAACGCAGTATGTTGTGGAGAATTGTGATTTGCATGTTCAAGGTTTCAGCCAGTTGATAATGGAGAGTCATTAAATTCTTAAGTAGCACGGGCAGCTGCAGGTGAGTAATGGATCGATCTTCAGAGGATTAGGAAACGGTGTTGCTAATCATAGTGATTTGACGAGGGTTTATGCTTCAGAAAAAGGGCAATGTGATTAAGTTGATAGCACTTCGGTAGTGTTGCGGCATTTTCTTGATAGATCGACTGTTGATATTTGAGTGGTTGATGGCTCAGGGAAATTTTAGAATATCTCTCTTTGAATGAATTGATACTTGATATGTGATATGTATTCATGTGGTGGAATTTGGGATCAGGTATAGTGATCTGTGGGTTATATAGAGTTAAAGACTGGGAGTTCTCAGTTACAACCTATGCAGTGGATGTAGATCGTGTGTATCGGCACCGTTTAGCGGTTATTGGGAATTGAAAGTCCGAGTGGATCTTCCTTTGCTTGGTATGTTAGATTTTGAATATGATATCGGTGGGTAGACTGGTTGTCTCTGTGTTGGGTTATTCTAGACTATTGTGCTATGGATTATGTCGGAAAATGCCACAGGTTGCGTGGCGAGGTGCAGCGGACTATGTTTTAGCTGAAGGTTGTGCTCCACAGACCAGCAGACGGTTGGGAAGGATTGACTTCCTTAATTGGGCCTTTGAGGCATATGTCAGTGTAGAGGTTTCTACCATTGATTCAGTCCCGTATTAGGAGACTTTTCCGGATGCGTTTCTTGTGGCCGGGTATGTCGTCGGATGAGATTGTGGATTTCGGTATTTAATTGGTGCCAGGAACTGTATCGTGCGGCTCTGCCATAAGTTATAGTAGTGGAAGGAGCAGCTTAAAACTTCTTGGTATTGAGTTCGTTGGCAGGCCGATGTGGCTACGTATTTAGCTTGAGTTAACTTGGTTAGTTCCAAGTTGTAATGTTGAGAGATAGGTTGATTTAATCCTTATTGAACTTGCTAGTGATTTGGGGAGATCTATGAATTGCTTTGGGTTCCAGACATCCAACTATGTGTGGCTGTCGAATTTTGATCACAGTATCTTGAGGTGCTTCATGTGTAATAGTGTTTGGATAGGATCGCGCGTTGTGGCGAGGCCACGAGAAGTCATGACCTTTCGAGGAGGATTCAGGTACTCTATTTCTATGATGTGAGACAGGGTCGCACCTTTATGTTGTAATGGTACTGTTGAGCTTGGGGTACAACTCTTTCATTTGAGTCATTCATCATGATTTGAGTATGTTCAGACCGCCCGTCACGGGTGCGTGGATTATGCAAGTTGTGGCTTAGTCCTGTGATGAGGTGCCATATCACCAGTGGTGCGTTGAATTTGAGATAATAGTTGGAGTCATTAATGAACACGAACAGATGTGATGTCAGCTGATTAGAGTGTTATATCGAAGTTCGGCTCAGAAATTTGTTGTGGTATTATTCAAGAAGAAAATAGCTTTATGTATAGGTGACCTGAGTAATGGATACGGTTTATCACGTGATTTATTTATCATTGGCAGTATAGGAAAGTGTTGGAATAAGACTTTATCTAACAAGAGATTTTCTATCGATATTTGGTTGTCGTGGGCAGCTGTTGTGAATGGAAGTTATCGCTACATGTGTTTGAGTTATGTGGTATATCATATGATTGTAGCCGAGGTTTCAGGTATGGATTATTACAGCTGGTTCAAGTATATGTTGAGTAAAAATGTGAGGTTCTGATCTTGTGTAAGATTTCAGAAGGTGAAATGCAGTTCTATGGTTAATGGACTAGATGGATTGTGAAATTTCATCTAACTTGTGTTGTCGGACCTATATGAGATAGGGTGACGTGGGATCACCCCGGATATATGCTTGGTAAGGTCGTTCAGGTGTTGGTGAACTTCTAGAACAACTCTAGGTCCGCTCGAGGATGAGCGTTTGTTTAAGTTGGGGAGGATATAACGACACGACCCATCATCACGTGAGTTACCACCCCGTTTCACCCTTATTGTGTTTCTTTATGTTTCATTATCGGTATTGGGTGCGTTAGAATTTAATTGGAGTAATTTTAATAAGAAATGAGACACTTAGTCTTTTTTAAGAAGACTTAAATTGAAAAAGTCAACCGGATGTTGACTATTTAGTTAGGAGGCTCGGATATGAATTGTGATGATTCAGTTAGCTTCGGGGGATGATTTGAGACTTAGGACTAAAATCAGAATTGATTCTGGAGGCTCGGTGTAGAATTAGGCTTGAATTGGCGAAGTTTGAATTTTGGGGAATTCCGGTTGATAGGTGAGATTTTGATCCGAGGGTCAAAATGGAATTCCGAGAGGGGCAGTAGCTTCGTTAGGTGATTTTGGATATGTCTGCAACTTTTCAGGTCAATCAAACGTTGTTTGGTCGGGTTCTTGATCGAATGCGTGTTTTAGAAGCTCTGAAGAAACTTAGGCTTGAATCCGACATGAATTAATGATGTTCGATGTGTTTTGATGATTGGAACAAGTTCGTATGTTGTTTTGGGATATGTTGGTGCCTTTGGTTGAGGTCCTGGAGGCCTCGGGGTGGTTTCGGGTGGTTAAACGGAAGAAATTTGAAGTTGGAATTGCAGATTCTTGGTTGCAACAGGTATTTCCGCATCTGCGGAAAGGAGACCGCAGATGCGGTTGCGCGGAAGTGGAGAAGGCATCGCAGGTGCGAAAGAGGGTGAGGTTGAGCATTTCCGCAGAAGCGAAATTATTTTCGCCTATGCGGGTCCGCAGAAGCGGACAATAAGTCGCAGAAGCGGTTTGGGCTTGGAGGAGAGATTTCGCAGAAGCGACCCTTGTGATTTAATGAATTTCCGCTTAAGCGGACAAAGACCGCAGAAGCGGTCACGCGGAAGCGGGCCCGGGGACCGCCAAAGCGGAAACCCCTGAAGGCCAGTAAGAGTTTAATATCATTTTTCATCCGCGAGGTTTATGTTATTTCCTCCATGTTTGAGCAAGCTTCGTAGCTCTTTACAAGGAATTAATAGGGTTTCGACAGGGAATCGATTGGAGGTAAGTTTTATGAGTTAAATACATGATTATATTGAAGATCCATCCTTGATATTCATGAAAACATAGCCAAATCATATGAAATTAGGGCTTGAAGTAAAAATTTCAATTTTGGATTTGAGGGGCCATTTGTGGTCCGATTTGGGTGTTCTTGGTATGTACGGACTCGTAGCGAGATAAGGAATCCGTGGATGTTCATTTCGTAATTTTTCAAAAAGCGGACCCGGGGCTCGGGTTTTACCAATTTCAAGATTTTTGTTATATTTCTATTGGGTGTTGTCCCATTAGCATATTATGATATATTTGTACTGATTTTGGTTATATTTGATGCGCGTGGAGGCCAATTTCAGGGGCAAAGGCATTGCGAGCGAGCGATTTCACCGGTTCGAGGTGGGTAATACTTGTAAATGACGTTCTGAGGGTTTGAAACCCCGGACTTGCACATCATAGTGTTGTATTGTGGTGACTTGCATGCCAGGTATGAGCGTGGGGTTGAGCACCATTAGGAATTGTGACTTGGTCCGTCCCGGTTGTTGAATTTACTGCGTGATTGAATGAAAACTATTTGATGCTATTATGATTTGGGCTGATTGCCATGTTTTAGGCTTCGTGCCGAATATTTGAATCCTTCGAGGATTAAAATCACTTTTTAGTATTACTTTGTATATTTTCATCTCGATCCAAGGTTTAAAATACTATTCTGCAAACTCAGCCATCTTTCTAAGATTTGAAAACTCAAATGATATTTTACTGATATTTTTAGCTGAGAACTGCTATGTTACTATTGCCCAAGGGGCTTATGTGCATTCATGACTATGCATGGATCGGGCTGCACGCCGTGGCAGGAGTGATATTGATATTGCGCTTGGGTTGTAAGAGCCTCTCCGAAGTCAGAACCCCCCACAGTGAGCGTCGGGCGCCCAAATGGATCAGGCTACACGCCGTAGTGGTCGTGTGCATTGCATTGCATTGTATTCATGCATTGGTATCTGTTTGAACTAAGTGGCATGACATTTAACACTCATATACTATTGGCATACATGTATTACTTCCCTTGTTGACCAGATACCCTGGTGTAAATTGCTAAAGAAGTGCTGTGCCCGAGGGGCTGATTTGTGTGCGGACTTGCACCACTTGATATCGTATGAATGTGCTTAACGGTTAAAAATAAAAGAAATAGATGTTTTCAAAAGAGGTTTTAGACTGTGCCAGATGTTTTATAAAGGATTTTCGTGGAGTTACTGCTTTCTAAAAAGAGTTGTACTGTGCTTTACAGCATGATGTAGTGCTCTTGCATGATTTCTTTCTTCTAAGCATTATTTACTCTTATTATCACTGAGTTGGAAGTACTCACTTTACTCCATGCACCATGTGTGCAAATTCAGGTATTTTAGGATCTTAGCTGAGCTAGTCGCTGCTTCAGAGTTTATTTGGAGTTGTCGAGGTAGCTACCTGACGTCCGCAGGACCCGACTCCTTTCCTATCTCTTTATTATTTCCGCAGTTTTGATCATTGTAGTATGGAGTTTTATTACTCTGTATTGTTAGAGGCTCTAGACTCATGACTCCCAGGTCTTTGGGTGATTATCCAGTTTGGTTTCTATCTGTCAGTTAAGATTTTAGCTTTATTGTCGATAATGATATTCAATTAACTGATTTTGAGCTTCATGCTCGGGTTGAGAGTGTAAATGGTCGGGCTTGCCTAGCAGTTGTGTTGGGCGCCATCATGACTGGGATTTGGGGTCGTGACAAGAAGTCTACGTAAAGCAACCTCCAGGGTTGGAATGTCATGAACTTCCTGAAAATGTTTTTAAACTGGATAAAGCATTGTACGGGCTGAAGCAGGCTGCTCGAGCCTGGTATGAAAGGTTGTCAAAGTTCCTCTTGGAAAATTTCTTTAAAAGAAGGACAATTGACAACTCTCTATTCTTGAAGAAACAGGGAAGGAACCTGCTCATTGTTCAGGTCTATGTTGATGATATCATTTTTGGAGCAACAAATGATTCTCTGTGTGAAGAATTTGCAAAACTCATGGGAAGTGAATTTGAAATGAGCATGATGGGGAACTGAACTTCTTCTTGGGTCTTTAAGTAAAATAGTCCCCAAGGAGTATATCCATTTGTCAGCAAAAATACATCAGGGAGTTCTTGAAAAGGTTTGACATGGAAGCATCAACGGTGATAGACACTCCCATTACTACTGCCACTTGACTGGACATGGATGAAACTGGATCTCCTGTGAATCAAACCATGTATAGAGGCATTATTGGGTCTATCCTCTATCTCACTTCCATCGGACCTGATATTGTCTTTAGTGTAGGGCTATGTGCATGGTTTCAATCAAAACCCAAAGAATCTTATTTGGAGGCCGCCAAAAGAATACTGAGATATCTCAAAGGAATATAGGACCTGGTTCTGTATTATCCCTCAGGTGACAGTTTTAATCTCACTAGTTATGCTGATGCAGACTGTGCAGGTTATCTTATGGATAGGAAAAGCTTTTCTAGAATGGATCACTTCTTAGGTTCATGGGTTATCTCTTGGGGCACAAGGAAGCAAAATTCAGTGGCTCTTTCAACAGCTGAAGCAAAATATGTAGCCACAACTTCCAATTGTGCTCAACTTTTATGGATCAAGCAACAACTAAAGCACTTTGGGGTAATCACTGAAAGTGTGACCCTTCTATGTGATAACACCAGTGCACTCAACATGGACAAGAATCCAGTTCAACACAAAAGGACAAAGCATATTGATGTGAGGCATCACTTTCTGTGGGACAATATAGAGAAAGGGCTGATATGTATGAAGTTTAGCAGCACAGAAGACCAAATTGTAGACATTTTCACCAAGGCATTAAGTAGGTAATAGTTTTTAATAAACAGAGCGAAGTTGGGGCCTCTAAAGACCAATTGAGAACCTAATTCCTTGTTATCTAGCTATGAAAATCACATTCAAGAAATAACTGGATAAAGGTGTTTTCTGGCCAAGCGTAACTCACTTTAATACCGTTGTAGGTAAACACACATGATGAGTATAGAAGCTGTAGATGCAGTGGATGAATGATAAATAAGATTGATTATTCCAAATAAAAGGTTAAGAACCTGGTTCTTGTACCAAAGGTTAGTAGTTCTGTGCATCCTTTAATACACCTCTTAAAAACGGTACAAAACCCAACTGCCATGTCATTCAACTTTTTAGATCCTGCTGTCACGTCTCTTCACTTCAGATCATTCCATCTCCCTCTGAAACATTACATTTGTCCATGCCCAACTGCCATTTCAGAACCGGTGGCTATTCCTCTCTCCTCATAATTATCCTCTTCTAATAAAAACCCTCTTATGTTTTCTCTAACCATAAGTTCTCCATTAGAATTTCCCAAAAGCATCTTCTTACTTATTAATGGCTAAGACAAACTCTGACCTCCCTGCCTCAGTTGTAACTATTACTGATAAACGTATGGAGACTTCCGCTTCACTCCTCACCCAGTTTTCCCATCTCTCTCTAGTTTAGAAACCCCTAAAATTATTGTTTTGTCCCCTCTATCTTCTGAGGATCCTACCAGTCAAAGACCCAGTGGAGAACAAGGTCAAAACCCTGAAGTCATAAAGAGTTTGGCCATCATTGCTACCGACTCCGTGGGGGAAGTAGCACCATTTGAGGAAGTGAAAAATGTTGTAACCATTTTTTTTGGTGTTTGTTGATAGGGTACTGCATGAGATCATCTTTTAGAAAAATGAGGTACAAAGTGTGTGGGATGAAGAAGGCATTATAACTGATCAACGGGATGCACTAGTAGATACTACTGGGCCATCACATGAGGAACCTGATCCCTCTCTAGAAGACTCAGGCACGACTCTCATTCCTAGGACAATTTCGTTCCTACATTCGCTATTGTGCCTTTGGAAATACAAGTACCTGAAATGAGATCTAGTGATGAGGAGGACATATATAATATGGCTCTTGATATGTTCATAGTTAAGCGGAGAGTTGTGTCACTTTTGAGTCTGAAACCAAATGCCTAATACAAGGCTTCAAGCTATGGTGGACTACGATTCTGCTCTACAAAAGAGAAAGAAAAGTATTAAGAAGAAAATGAGAAAGTTGGTGAAAGACAGTGTACCTGTAAGTGATAGGCAATCCCTGTAGTAGAGATGGATTAGGAAACCCCAGATGAACCTAGTTCACTGGTTAGACGGCCTTTGAAAAAGAAGAAGTCTATTTCAACCGAGAAGGGGTCAACCTCTAGGTCCAAGGTGAAGGAGATGGTGAGTAAGTTCTCGATGTCTGATGAGGATGTGTTAGTCAAATCCAAGGAAAAAGGAAAAGTAAGTGGTGAGAAGTCCGACAAATGCAAGTCTAAAATTTTTGAAGAACCTAGTTCTCTGAAGAGAATGAGAAGTGAAGTCAGCCTTGGCTCCGAACGTATGAGACATCAAAAAGTTCTGCTGGGTTGTACATTTGACACAACAATCTCTGAGATGGCTGGTATGTTCCAAATTCTGGAAATGGTCGAGTTTTAATGCTGGGCATACTTATTCCAAATGGATGCACCTAAGGTATATGAGGATGAGGTACAAAGCTTCCTTGATAGCTTCTTTCCCATTTTAAACTGACCATATTTGTGCTTTGGTCAATAGAGTGGACATTGTCTTCGATGTAAAGTTGCTTGGAGAGATTCTTAAAGTTCCTACAGTTGGTGTGAAAAGTGTAATGGATGTGTGTCAGTTTAATTTCAGAAATGTCGTGGTAAAAGACAATGCAAATCAGAAGGGGGACCAGATCCATAAGAAAGTGCTACTTTCTATGTATCAGCTGCTGTTCGAATTGGTTAACAAAGTTTTATTGCCTCGAGTTTAGAGGAGGTCAGTGACTTCTAAGTCTGACTTGTTCTTAATGGAGAAACTGGATAGCTTTACCCTTGTGAGTCTGCATGCTATCATGATTGAACACATGCAAAAGGTTGTCACCTTTAAAAATGGTAATCACGACCTTCCCTACGGGTTCCTGCTAACTCGAATGTTTAAGTTCTTTGAAGTACCACTGGGGACAGGAAATGTAGGGACTAAGAAGCATACTTTCTCACAGACAACTTTAGAAGAATGTGAGTGCATAGAAAAGAATGGGGGGTAGGAAGTACATCAACCATCTCACAACTTATTCATGCTCAAAACAGTGCAGCTGAGGAAATTCATCCGTTGAAGGCCAGGAATGCTATCCTAGAAGGTCAGCAAGCCCAAGGGGTTCCAGTGTCAAATGAAGAAGTGGCTCGTTTGACAAAAGAGAATGCTGATCTCAGGCCGCACATAGAGAACCTGAAAGTAGAATTGCTCAATGAGAAAAATTTGAGGAAATGCCCGAATAGATCTGGGTCTCCAAACACTTGCTGCAGCTTCCAAGCCTTTTACTCCTAGTGCCCCCTAAGTACCCTTTCAGTGACACGTTTTTGGAAATGTTCTTTAAGTTTCCTTTGTTGTTTTTGTTTTCTTTTTTCTATGGTTGGGATGGAACACTACCGCTCCTGTTTTAGCAAGTCCAATGTTGCCTTTTTCTTTTTAAGCAAAAGCATATTAAAGTTTTATTAATATCAATTCTATCCTCTTTTATTATATCGATGCTTTACCTCTATTTCTATTCTCTATCCTGTTTGTGTGCACATATGTTGCATGAGTTAGCTTGGCTACACTTCTTGGAGCTGTTCTTTTGTTTGTGTCTTTTTAATGATGCCAAAAAAGGTAAAATAATAGTAATTAGTCAGAGGAAACATATGGGAAAACATGTGTACATAAGGGCATAAAGTACAGGGGAACTTATGGGGAAACATGTGTATGTAAGGGCATAATATTAGGGGGAACTTGTGGTCTACTGTTACTTAATATGGTTCTCTGAGCTCTAAATCCTCGTTTTTAATACTAAGTTTTCCATCATCAAAAACGGTAAAATTGATATATTTTCAATATCTTTGCCTTGTGTTTTGATGATGTAACAAACTGAATGTCAAGAACTAGATAGGAAACTTGACTGACTTGGATTACACTGAATTTAATGGATTCCAACCAAATATGAACTGCTACAACCTCAGGAGCTAGGAAACTAAACAAGGAGCAGCTACCCTTGTGGTTTCCTCATAGCAGTACAAAGTCAGTTAGATACAACTAGAAATGAAGTGATTACCTGTACTGTTTCTGCTGCACTGCACTTCCAGCGCCCACTCATTCCCTAACTAGCTAAAATGCTCACATCTTTTCAAGTGATATAATCATAGTGTACCAACATGAGTTTATATTGAAATATTACTTGAATGTTTCAGTTTCTCATTCAATCTTCTTGTAAAAATAGATAAATCAATCCTCGCGAGCTTGAAGAACAAAGTTGAATGCAACTACGAACCAGTTCCTAAAGTTAGCATGTTGTTGTCCTAGTTGAGTTATACCTTTGTAATTGTACTTATTGTACCTTCCAAATTTTTTAGCTAGAAGCGTTGATTAGGAATCCTTTTGTAAATTCGTAAACTCATTGAGTTTACGTTATGGCTAGGTTTAGTCATACGCAAAAGTTTTTGTAACCGTAGAGTGACAAAGTGGCTTATGGTGAGAGAATCACAAGTTAGTTAAATCTTTTGTAACTATGAGAGTTATAGAGTGGCTTGTGGTAAGAGCATCACAAGTTAGTTGAAGCCTTTGTAATAGAGTTATTGCAAAGTGGCTTGTAATAGTGAGATTGCAAGTTAGTAAAGTTAAAAACCTACAGGTGTAGGTCATAATTTTTTGATCCCCTTGTGTGGGATTTTTCAATGTAAAAATCCTCTGCCATATTTGAGTACTGTTTTATTAGCATTCTCAGCTGAATCTCGTAGAGGACCGGGTAATCTATTAATTGGTGGACTCACACAAACTAACAATATATCATCTAAATTAAAATAGAGTGATATGGTTAGGTGTATTTTTCACTCAACTAGGAATTATCCTACGGTAAGACTTCTTAGTTTTGCACCGAAAAGAAATCAATAGAATTATCTAACGAATCGTGAGATACTAGATAAATATATATTTTACAAAAAGAAATCCATTCTGAAGGTAGAAGATAACATATAATATTCATATAACATATATGGTGCATTTTATGTTGAACAACAAATTAAGCTCATTTATATAATACAACCACCTAATTAGTGGCAGAATATTTGGCCACAAGGGTAAGGACAATCTATGTGCTGAAATACACTCTCCTCAAAAAACCATTCTCCAACAGCTGTGGCAATTCGCTGCAACAACGAGTTAGTCTCATGAGTGATATAGAAACAATACTGTAATAGAAAAAATTGGAAGAAAATAAAATAAAATAGAAAAAGACCTTGTTACATAATGTTGGAGAGTTGTTGTAGAACCAATAAACTTGTCTTTCTATGATATTGTGGGAATGGCAGGAGATTATGAAATATCCTATAGATGAGCTCCCTCCTAATTCCGTTAGTGCCATTAAAAACTTCAACCTAAAATCTGAATTAAATAAATAGATAACTTTTAAATATATATTCCATGTATCAGAAAAATTAAAAAGAGAACCCCCTCACCATGAAGAATATTGAGTTGACTAGGTGAACATTTAGTTATATTTTTCTTGCAATTATCCCAAATTCCTTGAGGGTCAGCTTCCTTGGGAACCAAACTATTATTCACCTAATTTTCAAGAATCAAAAGATAAAACAATTAGTAATGCTTTATAGCGTAAAAATTTTTTTTTTTTTTTTTGGAGGGG
>MU707244.1:261162-302176 GCA_026770625.1 Nicotiana glauca
TATTTTTCTTACCTGCCAGGAATCATAAGCCGAATTAATAATGAAAAGTGGTGTTTGAATATGTCGTGCTACATACTGAGGGAAGAAGCACTGCACATTTATTATCAAAGAGTTTGCTGTATGAAAAATATCATGAGATTACATGGCCAATTTTCTTACCAAAAAACATAATTAAAAAAAATCTTATATACCAAACTTGACTCGGAATTGGAGGTGCAAGATGATGGCAGGTTCTTAGTAGACCCCTAAATTTCAAAAGAATCAAGAATTAATCTCCTATAATGCCATTTTAACAGTTGAAAATTAAAACTACTTAACTGATTATTCTTACATGCAATGCAATAACTCTCTCGTACTGATCTTTAATCTCCGGTTTATCAGCAATAGAATTTCTGCATGTTTCATAAGAAATTGGTTAATTACAAAAGGATATATTTACAAAAATTAGCCGGATGATTACTATTTACTTTTTCTAATGGTATACATCTATAATACACATTAATTATATATGTGTTTGTGTGTGTACATACACACATACATACATACACACATACATACATACATAAATACGCCGGCTATTTTAGTTTAAGCCATAAAATGGACAGCTATTTAGGTTAATTGTTCTTACGAGAAAAAATAAAACATACACACAAAAAGTTCTCAAGATTATTTAAGATAGAACTTACACATTAAGAAAGAAACCAGCATCCGAAATGCATTTCAATTTAGTACCCATTGGGAGGAAAGATTTGAATTTGTCACAATTGAGTATTGCAGCCAGCCCTCCTGCTGAAGTTCCACTCAGAATGACCTATTATAAAATATTTTAGATTTTTTAAATTTAATTTCAGGTACTTAGCAAGAAATAAGAGGAGAGAGCCGTACATTTTGAGCACTAGACATTCCTTTAGCTAATAATTCCTCCACTATCGCTTTAAAAATTCTTGCCCCTCTATAGTGGAGATTAGTTGCCTGATACAATTAATTTGAATATTAATTCCCTGAATCTCAATACAAAATGTATAACCACTTACAATATATGAATTATTTTTTAACTTACTGGATCAACTTCTTCAATATCACCCGTATAAGATGCTCCGTCACAATACTTAACTTTAACTCTATTCCAATAGTAAAAGTCTGTAAAATTTGACATAAATGGCGTTTAATAAGAGCTGATAGAAAGAATTTTACTAGAGAGGTAGAGAAAATTTAAATGTATGTAACTTAACTATGATCTTTCCTTTGACAATTTTCGCTTCTCGAAATTCAAATTATATGAATTTTGACTAATATTTTAAAATATATTTTTCATCATATTAACATAGGATGAATTACAACTTATAATACTCTTAAAAATTAATCAAACAAAATCTCGAAAAGCAAAAAATATCACGTAAATTAGGATATAAAAAATAATATATACCAGGATTCATGTCGGGGTCGTTGCTTAAAACTCCAGTTAAAGAACCTTGAGGAGGCATGTGTTTTGAAGATCCAATTGAGTCATTAGTACGACTGAGGCATTCTGAAACAGTAGAACACCATCCACCTCCCTAATATTTCAGAGTTTTAGATGAGAAAATTAAAGTTAAAGAATTGGAAAATAAAAAAATCACTAGTAATAATTAACCTCAAGGTGAATAAGCCAATACTGAACTCCAATTCCCTTGTGAAAAAGGAAAGCTGGTGCACTTCCATCCAAGCAAACTGACATATTGAGTAACATAACAAGTATAAATAAGATTCTTTTGATTTTTTTCATATAAATCCAACGATAACTTAAGAAAACTAATTTAGAAAACAAAATATTATAAGAGAAATATATTTATCTAATTACTATAATTACAAGATTTCAAATTTAAGTAAGTTATAATTTTCACCTGCTCCTTTTTCCACAGCACTTTCAAGAATGGTGAGATTGACAAGGAGCGTTTGGAGTGCTTCTGTTTGGCAAAGACTCACCAGACAAACTATTGACCAAAAGAAGAAAAAAAAAAGATTGAGAACTATATGTTAAGAAATTGTTTATTAATTGTTCATTCTTTATATATCAACAAATAATGGTATTTTGTGTAATCTAATAGGAGTGATTTAAACAAGACCAGATTACCAAACAATACTGCGTATATTTCCGCCATGAGAATTGAGAAGTGAACTTTGCTTAATAAACAAATTAAGAAGCAGAGAAAGGGTTGAGGAATATGTTATCTCTAGGAAAGAATTTTGAGTGATATCTAACAAGGAAGTGAACTCCTTTTATAAGGGCAGATTCAATATATGATTTGTTTCAAACGACCTCCGAGCATATGTGGAGTCAGAATTTAAATTTTATGGATACTAGATACTAAGATATTGATACAGATGTTAATAATCGGATTCTGAATATATTTTTTGTACAATATTAATGAATATCTTAATACAAAAACATGACTTGGACTAAAGCGCTTCTAGGTTTCGGTCGTGTTGGCCCAAAACGGCTAGCACGGTTTTTTCAAAAAGGTTGACTATTAAGAGATCGTTAGACTATATGTGTAGGCTCCCAATATGTTCAGCTATCAATGTGGGACTTTAATTTGTTCGCACATCCAACAATCTTTGTCACGAACTAAGTTTCACGTGGCCTACTATCACGATCTACGAGATATCCCCTAGAACCAGTTCCACGTGATCTATTACCACAAGTTATGGGTCAAGTTTTCATATTCATTGTGTGCCACCCACATCGTTGAAGTACTTATAGCAACCGAAGCCCATAAGTAGCTTCTTCTTTCTGTCCGCATTTCAAAGTTCGTAAGGATAAGCAAACTGAGTCTCGCACCATCACTCTTCCATCACCAGACTCGTCCAGTTGAACCTCGGCTCTTATACTAATTGCTGAGCTGAAATGGACAAATGATACTATTAATATGGTGTGAGATTATTCTCTTTGCGTCATGCTCGTACGGGTTTCCTTCAAAAACCTCACACCATTAAGTGATTCTTACACCTTACATGTAAGCAATCAATATTTTCAACTACCAATGTAGTTCGTACCGCCAACAGATCGAACCCGTAGATAAACTTCTAGCTCCTCTCTTGCCTCCAAAGTGCCATTTGAAGTGTAGCACAAATTAAAGGGAGAGAAATATTTGATCATTTTGTAATATTTTAACGATTAAACAAGACAGAAATTCCTTAAGATCAGAGGTGAACTTTTTCAATGTAGAAAACAAAATATTTCCTAGAATATCAAAACTGATGACAGTCAATT
Organism: Nicotiana glauca; assembly: GCA_026770625.1. NCBI lineage: Eukaryota > Viridiplantae > Streptophyta > Magnoliopsida > Solanales > Solanaceae > Nicotiana > Nicotiana glauca. The sequence continues at coordinate 264,416 of MU707244.1, forward strand.
AATTTATTTACACCATGAGGGTTGTCTTTTCCTGTTACAGAATGGTGTTTGATGCATGAACATGTCGTGTTATGTAATGGGTGTACGGAATTTTTTGATTCTCAAACTTTCCCTGTTTTGTGATTATTTTTCCTAATCCTTACATGGACAATTAAATTAAACTCAGTTACTTTTTATATTGCAGTCTTAATCTACGTATAGTCGCGTATAGTCTGATAAAATGGACCAATTTGAGGTCAATATTATGTATCTTGTTGTAATGCAAAAGTCAAAAACTCAGCCTTTATATCAGTGCTAACGCTATATAATCTTCACAACTCAGAAAACAGAACCGGGTAACAAAGTGTTTAACCAAAAATATATTTTTCGATCAAAGATTAACTTTAGAAGGAAAGGGGCTTCTGATAAATAAGTTTTACATCACTTTCTCAATGATATCAAAGGAAAAATAACAAGAATAAATAAGGAAATAATTGATTGCAAAGTCAATATAGTGAATTTCGGAAAAAGCAGAAAAGTGATGTGAATATATTCCAATATTGTCTTAGATGTCCTTACAAGTGAAATTCTATCCTCTTATATAGAGGTTTACACACGTACCATTTCTTTCCATTTATGGCTAAATCATTATGAGCTTTAATGATATTAATGATCCGTTATAATTGGTAATCGTAACTATCCACGGGATTATGTAACGATTCTGATTCCCCTCCTCGTTAATTGAAGGTTCATGAATCTTCCCTTTTTACGGTCTTAGTTCAGTCTTTGCCAGTTGTTAGGTTCGGTACTCTCTCGTGGGTGTTTTCCTCGTGTGCCTTTTCTTATTCTATCAAATAAAATTGCCACGTGATGCTATATTACTGCTTTTACGTGTTATACCATGTCAGTAGTCTAATATCCCACGTGTTGCTATTTTCCACCACCAATACAGATAGTCTCATCACTTTCTTGAATATTCTCTATTGAATATTCGGGGAAGTGGAAGGTTTTTATGGTGGGAATTATGTGCCGCCAGTTTCGAATATAATCATACTCTTTTCTGAACCGATGTGACGTTCATCACTTTTATTAAATAATCCACGTGGATTTTAATAATTGGTCCTTCAGTTCTTCAGCGTCTTTTAGGGGTTTTCGACAACATTATCAGACACGAAGTGACAGTTCCATTATGACGCTTCATAATGACCTCAATAGTCGTGTCTTCTAATACATACTTAACCCCTTATTTCCGATTTTCTAAAACCTTTCCTTCTTAATCTTCCTGTCTTACTTCATTCTGCATCTTTTTCTTGTGTTTCTCTAGTTAATCATGGCTTCATCAAATCCTGATCCTCACCAAGTAGTAATTGTTGATGAACTTTCTCATTCAACTGCCCCTGTTAGGAGTAGAAGAGGTGGTAGCTTAGTAGCCTCGATTGAATTGCTAACCGTGGTTCCTCCTCTCAAGGTAGTGCTACCAAACCATTTTCTTCTAGACCTAGGGCTTCTGCAACCCCAAGGTCTTCTTCTAAAGATAATGATCTAATCGAAGCCCTTCGTGAACCCACTTTTCATGAGATTGCCCCTCAGGAGCTATCCTTTGTGACTGATAGTGAATCCATAAAGAGTCAAGTCTCTTCCATGGTTGCTTCCCTTGATTGTGCTGATCATTAGCCAACTTTGATTACCACTGCTCTTCTTGCTCTAGTATGAAAAGAATTTAATTGGAAACCCGACTTCCCAATTTCAATCCCTAGTTCTAACCAAAGAATAACTTCATACCAAACTAGTTATTTCTTCGTTTATACATGTCCTTTTACCTTAGGCTTTAAACCTCCTATTGACCTGATAATCATTGAGTTCTGTCGTTACTTCAATGTGTGTTTGGGACAAATTGGTCCTATTATTTGGAGAGCTATTGCATGCCTCCATTATTTATCAAACTTGGCTTTGATGCCTTTTACTTTTCATCACTTACTCCATCTCTACTCTCCCAAACTATTTTGTGATGGATTTTTTTTCCCTTGTAGCCAAAAAGTAAGAGAGTATTAGTTAGCCCTAAAGATGATAGAGATCGAGGCTGTATGCTCGCTTCGTTGCAGCTCCTACTAGTGGTTTGGTGGGTGAAGAAAACATGCATTTTCTAGAAAAGTGAAATTTTGCATGTAAGTATTTACATCTCACCTTTTTCCTTTCTCAAAAATTGATTCTCATGTACTCTCATGCCAACTTTTTCAGCAACTATGGAAGTTTTTGAAGAGATCCCTGACTTTCGTCCTTGGGTACGAAAGTTATTATTTGTTGCTCCTATGGAGAGAGGATCTTGGAAGTATCTTTCTCAGATATTTTGGTGGAAAGCTAAAACACACGGTACTTCTTTCTGTTTAGTCATCCTCTTTTTCTCTTTTTCTTATTTAAGAGTTTTTTACCATGACTCTTTTTCTTTTTTTCGGATTTGCCAAACGTGGTGTTAGTACTACTTCTGTTTCATCTACGAGACTTACGTCGAGTCTTTCTCAAGAGAGGATTCTGATCTCTTCTTCAAAGAGGAAAGTCGATGGAGCCCATGGCTCGGAGGAAGGTTCTTTAGATCGTAGACCTCGAATTTGGAGGCATGTTATTTCAGACGATGAAGCCACACCTCCTCCAAGTTCAGCTCCTGTCAACGAGCCTGAAGATGCTACTTTAATGAGCTCTGATGAAGAGATGAATGCTCCTCCTCATGAATCTACTGATTAACTATTTTACTATGGTTTTGATAGTGGTAATTTTGGTCTCGTTTCTCAAGAATTACCCCTTGCTTCTCTTCCAGTACAAGTCCCCATCTGTTCCCAATCTACCATTCCTATTACCGCTGCTATTGCTCCTCCCGTGGCTACTTTTACTTCCTCAACCATATTTGTTGCTACTACTTCTCATGTTGAAGTTGGTACTTCTAGTAGCAATAGGGTGATTAAAGAGGTTACCATAGAAGTTCCTGAAGATGGTAATTTTTGGAAAACATTTGGTCAAGTCGACGTATGGTTAAAACCTTTAATTGACCCAGTTGAGCAGTCTAAGTTGGAAAGCCACAGCTCCTTGACGTGGATGAATAATATTGTACATTCATCTTTGAAGGTTCAAGTTTTAGCTTTTTCCTTTCCTTTTCCTCGTGGATATTTACTTTTGTTTGACAACCGTTTCTTTCTTTTCTTTTCTAGATCAACTTGAAAGGCACGAAGCTTATTAAAAAATAATTGTTCATACTAAGCAGCTAATCAATGATTATCATACTGAAGCGGATAACTGGAAGGAAAAATATGAGGGTCTTCAATTGGAGAAAGAACTTTTGGCGGAAGAGAAGGTTGCTTTGCAATAACAAGTAAGGATGATGGCGGCGGAATTCGAAGTTGAAAAAGCTTCTTCAAGTCAAGTTGGCAGAGAACAAAGACATGCTTGAGTCTTCAGAAAGAGATAAGGGATTCGAAATAACTCCTTAACTAGAAGGAGACTTATGCCGGGGAGCTAGTTCAAGCACTCACTTAGGTTCAAGAAGACCTCTGTGTCTCTTCTGATAAGATGTTATTCTTGCAGAGTTCCCTCGCCCATCTGAAAGTTTCTGTTGATGCTTCTTTGACTGTGAAAGAAGAGTTGAAGGTTGAAATTGACCAGTGGAGAAAGATCACGAAGCCCTTGAAGATAAATCAACACTTGATATAAGTTGGACTTTTTTGAATACCCGCCTTGAGACTTTGATGGAAGCTAGATAGGAGGGTTTTGATTTTAATGCTGAGATTGCTAAAGCTAAAGAAGCAATCGAGAAGACTCAGCAAAATCAAGACTTTAATTCACCTGAGGCTGAGGTCGGCATTCCCGAAGGTGTTGAACTTACTCCTGGTGAAGTTGGCATTCAAGCTTTTTGTACTCAAGTTGAATATTCTTCCACTGTTGATGATACCTTATTGGATTCTGCCTCTCCCCGCTGCTGATAATGTTGCATTAGATTCTACTCCTTAGTATTATTTTAGAACATAGTTTGTTTTTGGAACTTTTGATAAGAAGTTTTTTTTTTAACTTTTTTGAAGGATGGTTAGTTTTACCCCTGGTTCGTTTTCGGGTTTATTTAAACATCTTGGTTTTAACTAAGTATATACTTTGTTTTAGCCAAGTTTAATATATGATCTTTCGTTTAATTTGAGTTTTTTTGCTTAAACTCTTTGACTTGCATTTAAAAATACTTTAATATTTTGTGATTTTGGCATGGACACGAATTTTATAAAAGAGGGCCCTTTAATAAATGACATTAATGAGGAAGACGTATCAACTTCATATTGGTGTAAATATATGAGAGAAGTAGGAAAATACATATTTTGAAGAAGCTTCATGAATAATTTTAGGAAGTTTCATATGTTGAACTTTCAAATTACATAACACTTTACAAGTATTCAATTATCTACAATTCTTTCATAACTGTTTTTCTAATAATAGATTTCAAAATTTCTAGTGTATATCTTGCAACCTATGACTAATAATTGTCTTTAACCTTACTACTCTTAAGATCTTATAATTTATGTCTGCGAGTTTACCCTTTATCAAACCTTATTACAAAGGTTTTTTGATTCAGACTTGTTTCTTGGCTCTTGATTAGATCTTGACTTTTGATTTTCTGGTTGATGCAGGCATGAATTCTGACTTTTAGTCTTCTTTTCCTTCTATCTATAGTCCCCCAAGTGTTAGAGCTTTAATGTATGAAATCTCGAGCACTTGATTATTCCTTTCATTGGGTCCATTTTCTGAAAAGGAAAATACATACGGGACTCGGAGGTATATTTATAGATGATGAATGCTATCCCTTTTTATTTCCATCAGAAAGGTTGTAACTCATACTGGGTATAATTTTATATCTCACATGTCTTTTAGGTCTAATATCATCATTTGGTATGGGCTAGCTTTGTCCCTATCATCCAAAATGGTTAGTATAATTTAAAAAGAATAAAACTAAACCTTCCATAACTGATACCTAAACAGGGGTCTTCCTTTAGAAGTAATACTACTTTAAATGAACAACATTCCAATTCGATGGGAGTACTTTTCTGTCCATTGTTTCTAGCTCATATGCACCCTTTCCAGTAATACATCGAATCCTGTAAGTTCCTTCCCAATTTGGACTCAATTTTCCTACATTGGCTGCTTTGTTGATTGAAAGACTTTTTTGAGGACGAAGCCCCAATCTTGAAATATCTAAGATGAGCTTTCCGATTGTAATATTGCTTAATAATTTGTTTTTGTGCTGCCATCCTTATTAGAGCTGCTTCTCCCCTTTCATCAAGCAAATCAAGATATACTCGCATCTCTTCCTCATTTGATTCTTCGGTTGGTTGGGTGTATCCTGTACTTGGTTCACTTATTTCAACTGGGATTAAGGCTTCGACACCATACACAAGTGAGAATGGAGTCTCTCCCATACCTATTTTCGATGTCATTCGATAAGACCATAAGACTTCGAGTAACACTTCTAGCCACATACTGTGACGACCAGACCCGTTGTCTCATGAGTTACCTCCCCATTTCCCCATTTTGTACTTCTTTATACTTTATTATCCATGTCTTGTGTGACCGAGTTGGTTTGGATTGGTTTTGGTAGGAAATGATATACTTAGTCTCTTTAAGGAAGGTTTAGTTTTAAAACGTCAATCGGATATTGACTTATGTGTTAGAGGGCTCGTACGTGATTTCTGGTGGTTTGTTTAGCTTTGGGGGGATTATTTGTGACTTAGGAGCATGATCGGAAGTGGTTTTGGAGATCCGGTGTAGAAATTAGCTTGTTTTGGCGAAGTTAGTATTTTGGCAATTTCCGGTTGGTAGGCGAGATTTTGATCCGAGGGTCGGAATGGAATTTCTGAGAGTTGCAGTAGCTTCATTAGGTGAATTGGGATGTGTGTGTAAAATTTTAAGTCATTCGGAGGTAATTTGGTCGGGTTTTTGATCAAATGCGTGTTTCAGAAGTTTTAGAAGAACTTAGGCTTGAATTCGATATAATTTGATAGTTTTTGTTTTGTTTGAGGTATTTTGGTGATTGGAACAAGTTTGGATAATATTTTAGGATATGTCGGTGCTTTTGGTTGAGGTCCCCGGGGCCTGATTTCGAATGGGTAATGGGATGTTTGGAGTTGAAAAATATAGCAGTAAATGCAGCAGTAGTGCAAGTCCAAGTGTTGCCTTCGCGATTGCGAGAATGACCTCGCATTCACGTTGAAAGAATTTTGGTGGCCCTGAGTGTTATACTTCGCATTTGCATTTGGGTCTCGCATTCACGGAAGGTTAGTTGGTTGTTCATCGCGTTCGCACTCCAAGGGTCGCGTTCGCATAGTGGTGTTTGGCGTGAGGGGTCCTGGAGCTTATGCTCTTCTCGTTCGCGGTAGTGGGGCCGTGTTCGCGTAAGTTCTGAGGTCTAAGGCTTTGCATTTGCGGGTGTGCAGATGCATTCGTGAAGGGTTAAATTAGTCAAGGAAAGTTTTGTTCATCGCGAACGCGGGGGTTTGACCGCGTTCGCATAGAAGAAAATCATAGTTGGGCAGAAGGGTTTTTAAAATATTTCATCCGCGAGCCTAAGTCATTTTTCCACCATTGTTGATCATTTTGAGAGCTCTTTGGGAGAAATTGAAGAGGGATTCTGAGTGGATTGATTGGAGATAAGTTTTATGAACCAAAAATGTGATTTTCTTGTGAAATTAATCTAGAAATTTAACTAAAAGTGGAAGAACTAGGGCTTAGGTTTTGAGATTTTTAAATTCGAATTTGAAGGGCCATTTGAGGTCAGATTTGAGAGTTTTTGGTATGTATGGACTCGTGGCGAGATAAAGAACCCGTTGATGTGAAAATTTCTGAGTTTCGAGAAGTGGGACCGGGGCTTGGGTTTTGCCAAATTTGGGATTATTGATGTTTTTCGATTATTTTCGCTTGGGTTTTGTTCCCTTAGCATATTGTAACATATTCGTTGTGGTTTTGGTCATATTCGATGCGAGAGGACGCCGATTTGAGAGGCAAAGATATCGAGCTAGAGTTTTGGCCGGTTTGAGGTGAGTAATGAATGTAAATGATGTCCTAAAGGTTTGAAACCCCGAATTTGCACATCGTAGTGCTATATTGAGGTGAGACACACACTTGATGATGAGCGCGAGGTCGTTTACTATTGGGGATTTGGACTTGGTCCATCCCGAGTAATCTTTTTACCGCGTATTTGATTGAAGCTTATTTGATATCATCATTATTTGGATTGATTGTCATATTTGGGCTTTGTGCCAACTACTTGAACCCTTCGGGGAGTTTTTATCACTAAATCCTGACTGTATGTATTTACTACTTGAACTCAGTCATATTATTTTCTACTATTTGCAACTCAGCCATGTTTACTCGAATTTTTTTAAATTAAAAGATATATTAAATGATGTTTGGGCTGAGAACCTACTGTTTTATTATTGTCCAAGGGGCTTATGTGATTTCTGGACCGAGTATGGGATCGGGCAGCGTGCCGCAACAGTATTATATTGATATTGATATGAGGCCGAGGGCCTAGTTGATGCCACGAGATGTCTTGTTATTCCACTTGGGCCATAAGGGGCCTGTCCCAGAGTTTGCACACCCCCAGTGAGTGTCGTCGATGATAAATAAATGGATCGGGTTGCACGCTATATCGCGTACTAGAGAGTGTCGTACTATGTGTTGCATTCCTTTATTTAGCTATCATTTATTTGCCAATTTGTTTTAGCATTTCCATGTTTCGATTTCACTGGTTTATTGATTTCATACTACTTGGTTTAAACTGCCGTATTAAATTACAATGTGTTTATCCATGATTTCTTATTCTCAGCCATTATTTATGTTTATTACTCATTGGGTCGGAGTACTCACATTACTCCCTGCACCTTGCGTGCTGAGCTAGGTGCATTTTGAGACTGTTGAGGATTTCCAGTTGGGCATCGTATATCCGGGAGCATCGAGGTAGTTGCATGGTGTTCACAGCACTGATCTCTCTATTTTATACTATCGTTCCTTCCGTATTTCTCTAGATTGTCATGTATTAGATTTATAAATCTGTATTAGAGGCTCTGACTTATGACACCGGATCTTTTGGGCTATGTAGTAGTATTGTTATTTGAAATTTCGCACATTTAACTCTTATTTCAGACTTCTAATATGTTGACTTGGTAATTTAATTGTGTTAGTTAATAATGAACTGTATAATGAATTGGGTTAATGTTGTTAATTGGTCGGGCTTGCCCAGAAGTGTGTTGGACGCATCACGACCAGGGTCGGGGTCGTGACAAGTTAGTATCAGATCCTAGGTTACTTGGTCTCGCAAGTCATTAGCCGGTTTGGTAGAGTCTCGCCGATCGGTACGGAGACGTCTCTATTTATCCTTGAGAGGCTGCAGAACCTTTTGGAAAAACTTCATCTTCTTGAAATTCTTGTCGTGCGAACTTGTTGTTTCGGGTACTAAACTTATTTTTATTCTATTCTATCATAGATAGTGAGGACTCGCGCTACCAGACGAGGTGGACGACCACCAGTAGCACCCACTAAGGCCACCAAAGGCCATGGACGCGGTCGTGGTTGTGACTGAGGCAGAGTAGTGAGGGCAGCACTCGTTGATCCACTAGCTGCCCTAGCTCCAGATCAGGCTCTAGCAGCACCAGTTCAGGCACCAGCTGTGCCCATCATGATCCTGGGTCTTCAGGAGGCCTTGGCACATATCTTGACATTTTGCACTGGCCTGGCTTCGGCATTTTCAGCCACCACAACAGCAACTAGTTCACAGGCCGGGGGAGGCAATCAGACCCACGTTGCTCGCATACCTGAGCAGGTGGTGCAGGGATTATAGACGCCGAGAGCACCTCTAGCTCAATCGGTTGCACCAGTTCAGGACATTGTAGCTCCAGCTATGGCAGATGATGAGCAACGTCATCTTGAGAGGTTTGTTAGGCTCTAGCCTCCGACATTCAGTGGTGCTGAGGTCAAGGATGCCCATGGTTTTCTTGACAAGTGTCAGTGCATACTCCGTACAACAGGGATTCTTGAGTCGAGTGGTGAGGCATTTACTACCTTTCAGTTCTCGGGGGCTGCATTTACTTGATGGGAGGATTTTGAGAGGTGTAGGCATGTCGGTGCAGCACCCCTTTCTTGGCAGCAGTTCTCTGCTCTCTTCTTGGAGAAGTATGTACCGCAGTACTGCATAGAGGAGCTGTGTAGACAGTTTGAGTGGTTGACGTAGGGGGATATAACCGTGACCCAGTATGAGATGAGGGTTTTACAGTCGACCCTTCATGCTATTTGGCTGATTCCAATAGATCGTGAGAGGATCAGGAGATTTGTGGATGGCCTTAACTACTACCTATGTATTCTGATGACTATAGAGAGTATTGGGTGCTACGTTTGATGAGGTGGTCGATAACGCTCGTGAGATTGAGACGGTTTGCTGTAGAGAGCGAGAGAAGAGGGAGGCCATAAGGCTTCGAGGATCGGGCAATTTCAGTGGTGCTCCATCTAAGGGCCATTTCCAGCATGGTAGAGGCCATTCTTTTAGGCCTGCTCAGTCGGCCCATCCAGAGTATCGTGGGGAGTCTTCAGGCCGTGGTCATCATGGGTCTCAGCAGGCTAATCTTTACTCAGTGCTCTCGCAGCTTAGAGTTCAACTCATGCCCCATCAGTTCAGGGTTCTTCTGCACTGAGTGCATCTGCTAGTCACTACGATGTGAGGGGTTCCCTTTAATCCCGATCTCCAGCACCGGGTAGTTGTTATGAGTGCAGAGTGTTTGTGGCTATAAGGGGTCTGGAGACCCGAGTTGATCTATTGCTAATGAGAATGATGGACTTTAATGTTATTTTGGGCATGGATTGGTTATCTCCGTCTCATGCTATTCTAGACTGTCATGCTAAGACAATCACTTTGGTTATGCTGGGTGTTTTGTAGATCGAGTGGCGTGGTATGACTGACTATGTTTCGAGTAGAGTTACATCTTTCTTGAAGGCCCAGCATATAGTTGGCAAGGGTTGTCTGTCGTATTTAGCCTTTGTACGGGATGTTGGAGATGAGACTCCTAGTATTGATTATGTTCCAGTTGTGAGGGATTTTCCCGATGTATTTCCTGCAGACCTGCCGGGCATGCCACCGGACAGGGATATTGATTTTTGTATTGATCTGGTGCCGGCCACTCAGCCTATTTCCATTCCGCCGCATCGTATGGCACCAGCGGAGTTGAAAGAATTGAAGGAGTAACTTCAAGAACTCCTAGATAAGGGGTTCATTCGGCCGAGTGTGTCACCATGGGGATGCGCCAGTTTTTTTTTGTAAAGAAGAAGGATGGAACCATGAGAATGTGCATTGACTACAAGTAATTAAATAAAGTAACAGTGAAGAACAAGTATCCCCTGCCTCATATTGATGATTTATTCGACCAGCTTCAGGGAGCGACGGTATTCTCCAAGATTGATCTCCGTTCGGGCTATCACCAGTTGAAGATCAGGGATTTAGATATTCCTAAGACTGCTTTCAGGTCTAGATATGGTCACTACGAGTTTCTTGTCATGTCTTTCGGGCTGACCAATACCCCAGCAGCGTTCATGAATCTAATGAACAGTGTATTGCGGCCTTATCTGGATCCATTCATTATTGTATTCATTGATGATATTTTGGTATACTCGCGTAGTCAGAAGGAGCATGCGGAGCATTTGCGAGTGGTATTGCAGAGATTGGGGGAGAAGAGGCTTTATGCAAAGTTCTCCAAGTGTGAGTTTTGGCTCAGGTCAGTGGCTTTCTTAGGACATATGGTGTCCAGCGAGGGTATTCAAGTCGACCCAAAGAAGATAGAGGCGGTACAGAGTTGTCCTAGGCCATCCTCAGCCACAGAAATTCATAGTTTTCTTGGGTTGGCAGGCTATTACCGCCGGTTTGTTCTGGAATTTTTATCCATTTCATCGCCCTTCACCAGGTTGAATCAGAAGGGTGCTCTGTTTGTATGGTCGGACGAGTTCGAGGAGAGCTTTCAGAAGCTCAAGACAGCTTTGACCACAGCTCTAGTATTGGGTTTGCCATCAGCTTCAAGTTCATATACCGTATATTGTGATGCTTCACGAGTTGGGATTGGTTGTGTATTGATGCAGGAGGGTAGAGTTATTACTTATGCTTCTCGTCAAAGACCCATGAGAAGAACTACAATGTTAAAGCCCCATGAGAAGAACTACAATGTTCATGATTTAGAGTTGAATGCTATAGTTCATGCATTGAAGATTTGGAGTCATTACTTGTATGGCGTATCTTGTGAGGCATTCACCGACCATCGCAGTCTTCAGTATTTGTTCAAGCAAAAGGATGTTAATTTGAGGCAACGAAGATGGCTAGAGTTGCTTAATGATTATGATATTACTATTCTGTATCATCCGGGAAAGGCCAATGTAGTGGCCGATGCTTTGAGCCGAAAGGCAGTGAGTATGGGGTGCTTGGCATATATTCCAGTTGGGGAGAGGCCTTTGGCAGTTGATGTTCAGGCCTTGGCCAATCGGCTTGTGAGTTTAGATATTTCGGAGCCCGGTCGTGTGTTAGTTTTATGGTTTCTCGGTCTTCCTTATATGATCGCATCAGAGAGCGCCAATATGATGATCCGCATTTTCTTGTCCTTAAGGACAGAGTTCAGCATGGCGATGCCAGAGATGTCACTATTTGTGATGAGGGTGTGTTGAGGATGCAGGGTCGGATCTGTGTGCCCAATGTGTATGGGCTTATTGAGTTGATTCTGTAGGAGGCCTATAGCTCGCAGTATTCTATTCATCCGGGTGCCGCGAAGACGTATCAGGATTTGAGGCAGCGCTACTGGTGGAAAAGAATGAAGATATTGTGGGATTTGTGGTTCGGTGTCTCAATTGTCAGCAGGTGAAATATGAGCATCAGAGACCTGGTGGCTTTCTTCAGCAGATGGATATTCCCGAGTGTAAGTGGGAGAGGATTACTATGGACTTTGTTGTTGGACTTCCTCGGACTTTGAAGAAATTTGATACTATTTGGGCGATTGTTGATCGGCTGACCAAGTCCGCGCACTTTATTCTTATGTGTACTACCTATTCTCAGAGTGGTTGGCAGGGATTTATATCCGGGAGATTGTTCGGTTGCATGGTGTTCTGATTTCTATCATCTCAGATAGAGGTACTCAGTTTACTTTGTAGTTTTGGAGAGCCGTGCAGAGAGAATTGGGTACTCAGGTAGAGTTGAGCACATCGTTTCATCCTCAAATGGACGGACAGTCCAAGCGTTCCATTAAAATATTGGAGGACATGTTGCGTGCTTGTGTCATTGATTTTGGAGGTTCGTAGGATGAGTTTTTGTCACTTGCAAAGTTTGCCTACAACAACAGCTATCAGTCCAACATTCAGATGGCACCGTATAAGGACTTGTATTGGAGACGATGTAGATCTCTAATTGGTTGGTTCGAGCCCGGCGACGCTAGGCTATTGGCGACAGATTTGGTTTAGGATACCTTAGAGAAGGTGAAGGTGATTCAGGACAGACTTCTTATAGCGCAATCACGTCATAAGAATTATGCGGACCGAAAGGTTCGAGATGTATCCTACATGGTTGGTGAAAAGGTATTGCTGAAGGTTTCTTCTATGAAGGGTGTTATGAGATTTGGGAAGAAAGGGAAGTTGATCCTGCAGTTCATTAGGACTTTTAAGGTACTTAGGAGGATTGCGGAGGTGACTTTTATGATTGCTTTGCCACCCAGCTTGTCGAGTATGCATCCGGTATTCCATGTTTCTATACACTGGAAGTATATTGGGGACCCGTATCATATGTTGGACTTCATCACGATTCAGTTGGTTGATGAATTGACCTTTGATGTGGAGCCAGTGGAGCCAATGTCAATGACAACAATCAAGCAGACCAACAACAATAGGAGAATCTGCAAGACGGGGGAACTTCAGTCCCTTCCCTACAAAATTCTCCTCGACAATCGCGAGAAGGAAGTCCGGATGGATCTTGGTCGAATGTGAATTATCAGTTTGAAAATGATGAGGCTATTAATGAAGCTTTAAAAAAGTTATTCGCTCAACAAGTCAGCAATGCTCTTGAGGCTTTCGCTAACCAGCTGTCAGCTCTGCCATCAATATCAACTCTAAATAACAACACCTTAGAAAACCCTCACTCAATGCTCGTTAGCTCGAGCGGTGGAGGAACTCCTAGCGAATCCCATGATGGAGGGTCAGGTAACCAGTTAATTTTGATTTACAAAATTTAGTACTAACTTTGCAGAAACAACTCAAGTAGAAGAGCGACTGCATAGATAAAATACCTGGAGTGCCGCCTGTAATCAAGGGAATAGATGTAGACAAGTACTCACAACAACCTTGAAAGCCAAGTGCAGCACCTTTACCAATTCCGAAAAAATTCAAGATGCTCGATATTCCAAAATATGATGGAACAACCGATTCAAGGGATCATGTAACTATATTTACAACCAATGTAAAAGACAATGACTTGTCCAAGCGGGCAATTGAATCAGTATTGGTCAAGAAATTTGGAGAAACACTCATTAAGGGAGCATTAACATGGTATTCTCTTTTACCCGAAAATTCAATAGATTCTTTTGCTGAACTTGCAGATTGATTCATCAAAGCATGCTCGGGAGCTCAAAAAGTTGGGAAAAGAATGGAGGATATTTTCAACATATAGAAAGGAGACACGGAGCTGCTCAGGAAATTCGTAGATAGGTTCCAGCGTGAAAGGATGATGTTGCCGCGTGTACCAGATAACTAGGCAGCTATGGCATTTTCCAGCAATCTAAATGAAAAAAGTTCTGAAGCCATGAGGAGACTTAAGGAAAGTCTACATGAACTTCCAGCAACAACTTGGTATGATGTTTATAACAGATATATCATGAAGATGGGGATAGAAGAAGATACCACCATTCAATCTCGAAGGTATGAAAGGGTAAGTTCAAGGAGAGTTGAAACAGAAAAAAGGTTCGGAAAAAATAGGTATGCGCCATAAATGGGACAGCACGAAGAGAAACATGTTTAAAACAAGAAAATCCAAGGTACGATCATAGATCAAGGGATAGAGAGTCAGTTTCATCATCAAGGTTCGGAAAAGAACAAAACACACGAGAGACGCGAGATGATGACAAAAGCTCGAAGGCAATGATCGGTGCTTATAGTTTTAATGTTAGAACATCCGAGTTGGTGGTTGTTTTAAGGAGCATGGGAGACAAGGTACGCTGGCCAAGAGAAATGAGATCAACCCGAATAGGCAAAATCCTAATTTTTGGTGTGAATTTCACAACGATCACGGTCACAAAATGGCGGATAGTAGATTGCTGCAAGGTAAAGTAGAACATTTATTAAAACAAGGATATTTAACTGAATTATTTAGTGAAAGGGAAAGCAGGCATATATGAAAAATAGGTAGGAGCCCTAAAATCACCTTCACCGAAAAGGACAGTTAATGCCTTAAGTGGAGGGGAAGAAATCAATGGCGTAACATACACATCAGCGAGGAAGGTGTCAAAAATAACAGTTACACATGGGAAGCGAACTCGATAGATTTTGGAAGAAGATAGTATTACATTTGATGATGGAGATGGAGATGCAGATGGATTGCTGACCCTACATAATGATGCACATGTAATATCTTTACTTGCACATGACACTAATGTGAAACGAGTTTTGATTGATCCAGGTAGTTTCATGAATATCATTGTGTTAAGAGTGGAAAATGAGGTGCAAGCTGATGATAAGTTGATATCCAAGGCTCATACCTTGTCTGATTTTTACAACTCGAGCGTCGTGACAAAAGGCGAGATAGTACTCACCACATTCGCAGAAGGAGTAGTCAAAGACACCAAATATGAAGTAGTAGATATGGATATGGATTACAATATGATTCTTGGTAGACCATGGATACATAAGATGGATGCAGTTCCATCCAGTTTGCATCAAGTTATCAAATTACCCTCACAATGGGGAATACATCAAATCGCAGTGACCAACAAGTGTCTCAGAGCATTAACTCCATAACAGATGCAAGCGCAAAAGGCGAAGACAAATAGCAATCACAGAACCAAGTTGAGGATGCTGCAACTCAAACCTCAACTAAGCAAGGGTGAACATATGTAGTCTCGAGGCGTGACACTATCCAAGAACCAGAAGAAAATGAAAACTTCAAAACAATGATCGAGGAGTTAGAAGCTGTAGAATTATTTGTACCATGGCCAGAAAGAAAAGTCTACATCGGGACCAAGCTCAGCCATGAAATGAAATGTAAGTTGATTGAATTTTTAAAGGCTAACATAGACTGCTTTGTGTGGTCCCATTCAGATATGACAGGTATACCCCCGGAGGTAATAACTCACAACTTAAATGAAAATCCATTGTACCCACCTATCAAACAAAAGAAAAGGAAGAAAAGCTCCTTCAAGAACCAGGTAATTCAAGATGAGGTGCAGAAACTTTTAAAAATTGGGTCTATCTGCGAGGTAACGTATCCAAATTGGTTGGCTAATACTGTTGTAGTACCTAAAAAGAATGGTAAGTGACGAGTTTGTGTAGATTATACTGACCTAAATAAAGCTTGCCCTAAAGATTCTTTTCCCACTACAGGAAATCAGCCTTTTGTGGCAACTAAAGTCGCCACAAATGGTAAGAAAGTCGCTACTATATGTTTTTAGCATAAGACATATGTAGCACATTTTTTATTGATATAGTCATTTGATTAGAAGATATTTTATGATATTAAACCATTTCAAAACATAGAAGTTTGTTCTAGCACATGATCTAAAAAGCTAACAAAAACTATCTAGTACCTTGTTAGTATTTTGATAAGGTTATGCTATATAGCAACAGGAATCGAGACTCCTCCTAGCCTAAGAACGTTTCTGTAACCATTCTAATAAGGGGAGCGCAGCTCTGAGTACAAGTACAAAGGTGAAACATAGGGTAGTTAACAAAAACTAGTAAGGAAAGGAAAGAAATCACATGTCAACCTATCTCAAAACTCATCTTGGTAATTAAAAACATAAAAAGTCTTAATTATGTCAGAAGGAAAGGAAAATTTTGAATTTCTATTTGACGAAAGACTTAATACACTTAGGAAAAGGAGAAAAATCATATTTTTGCAAGTCACCAATAAAATGTCATCTTTTACTTGAGACAAAGCCGGAAATCATATTCTTGATAATGACATAGAACTATTATCACCTTGAATCTGCCCTCTATTTCTTAATTGTGCAAAATAAAATCACAATTATAAATTTTTTAAATGAGCTTTAACTGCATATCACACTTGATAAATGATGAAAAGTACATATTTTTTAGTATATTTGTATATTAATTTTTGTGTGTATCGCGTGAGATTACATAATTTTCGAAGTGAAATATACTAATTATATGATTCTTATGTGTAGAAACGATTTTGGATGATAAATGATGAAAAGATGATAATTCGACACAAAAAGAAGTAATTAAAGGAGTGGGAGCTCGTCTATTCTCATGCGTTGCACGAAGTCGGACGCGAAAAAGAAAAAAATTTAAGGCACAAAACAACGAAGCAAAGGCATGGAGTGCTTCATGAAATGGAAGAATCTCAAAAGCTGGATCTGCGTCAAAGTCCGCGTCTAGATGCGAAGGCAAACGCGGATCCGCATCAAAGTTCGTGTCTAGACATGAAGGCAGACGCAGATTCCAGCACTCCCATCGGAAGTTGGATTGAAGAATTTTGTCCTTCATCAATCATAGGTCATATAAATATATCCTAAAACACCACTTTGAGGGGAGACGACACTTTAGAGATATCTAACATATTTTGAAGGGAGTTTCACGTGGAGGAACACACACCACGCTTGGAGGAGGCTTCTAACTAGTTTTTCTTCTCTTCTCTTCCTTTAATTTCATAGTTTATTAGTTCTAGAGTTTTGGGTGCTACATGAACGTTGTGGTTTGAAACTTAAATTGTTCTTATTATTTTATCATATTGGTTTATTTATTCAATCTTGCACTTAATTATTTGATTGCTTGATCATCAATTAAATACTAACTACGAATCTAGGATTGAACTCGAGAGAGGGAATTCTAGATTGAATATAAGATTGAGTAGAGCAAGATCTTAACTCTTAGGGGGAGCGGATTTGTGGTTAGGATAGGAATATACCTAATCGCCTTGCTTTGTTATTATACGGGAATTATAAATGCGTTCTTGTTAATCCTAATTCCATAGGAATATAGACATTAGGTTAGGTTGAATAGGCGAGTTGTACTTCGGGAGAAGGCTTCGAGCAATATTAACCCTGTCAACCAATAAACCAGATGAATTAATTAGACGATTTAAGTGAAAATCTCAACGGGATTGTTAGCTAGCACATAGCTCTAGAATATTCACTCACATTTATTTGGCTTTAAGTTTGTCGTTGTTTTCTTTATTCCCTTAATTTATTATTTTAGTTAAATATTCATACGTTAGGACTTGCTTGAATAGATTTATTATTTGGTTTAATTTAATTGATAGTTAATCACAAGTCTCTGTGGGTACGATATATAGACTTACAATCCTATATTACTTGTCGACCACATATACTTACATGTGCATTTGGGAGCAACATGTTTTTGGCGCCGTTGCCGGGGACTTAGAAATTAACTATTCTACTAGATTAGACTTTTACTTTTTGCCTATTCATGTTTTTTATCTTAGTTTAATATTTTATTATCTTTGTTGAAATGGCATCTTGGAATGAGAATTGGTCAAATATTGGTTATTTTTATTATAGTGATACTTGTCCATATTGTGGAGGACCACACTTGTGGTAAAATTGTACATCTCAATTTGATGCATGAAATTTTTGTAATATGTGTAGTGGTCAAGGTGGTCATTGGGATGGTTGTCCTAATTCTTATTATTCTTCTCAGAGTTCTTATTATAATGTTTCTAATAATGTGTATGAGTTTGATAGGAGCAAGGAAGTGGAGGATATGGAAAGCACGGCTTGTATTATGGACATGATGAGGCAAGTAGTCGAGCAACAAGATGAAACTCAAAGGACTGCACAAAGAATTAGTGTAGCAATCATGAGAATGAAGGCCAAGGGGGAGAAAGTGGCTAAAGAGAGCGAGTTCAAACCATAAGATGATTTAGAAGAAGCAGATGTAGTGAGCCAATCTTGGATAGAGGAACAAGCTCAACTGATAAAATCTCATGACTTTCTACGTGATGGTCTTTCAAATATGACAAAACAACTAATAAAAGTAAGAACTGAGCTCATGCAAGAGATAGACCAATTTGGCTTAGATATCCATGACCTGCACGATCAATTGAATAAAAAGGTTGAGGCATCTAATGCCCTACAACCAATTTTTGTGGATACGGGCCAGCTTGAGGAGCGGAAGAGGAACTACAACTATTCGACCAAAATATTATAATGATGCCAAGGTTGACAAAGAGTGCAAAATTGAGGATGTCAAAAACAATGCAATTTTGAAGTTGGAGCGTATTGGACCTCATTCTAAATACTTTTCAACATTGTGTTTGGTTGGTGACATGGGAATTGATCCAGTCGAGCATATGGAGGAGTCAATGGATGAGGAACAAAATAATTATATTCTGAACTTTGCCATACAAAAGAGGCAAAACGACATTCCTCACTTAAGGGCCAAAAAGTAGAAGATGCGGTATTATTTGCTTGGTTCCTTTATTTTCACATCACCGCCCCATGAACGTTATAGAGAAATTGATGCAAAATTGGGGGCATAATTCATATCTTCAAAATGGAAGGAAAATTGGTGAAAGTGATAGAGTCGTGCCACGACTATAAATAAGGCACTTGTTGGGAGGCAACCCAACCTGTATAGCTTTTATTTATTGATTAATTTTTTTTAATATCAAGTTTTGTGTTGTTTTTATTTTGCAGAGTAAGGGAAGTCTGAGTACCCAAAGTTGAAGCTGAGGAGCATGTTTGAGCTTAATTATGGGTTCATCCCGACCCTTAATATTGAGGATTATATCCGAGCTAGACCCGAGAGGCTCTCAGGGAGTATTTCTCACCCTTGATTTAATATCCTTCTCTATGATCATGCAATGAGGACTATGCATATTATAAGTATGGGGTGGGGAAACTTGTCACGACCCCAACCTCGATCGTGATGGCGCCCAACACATTGCTAGGCAAGCCCGACCATTCTAACATACTTAACCAATTAACCACAGTTCATAGTTTAATTTAATAGAGACCATTTACTAATTCCAAATAACGAAAATAAAAAATAGAGTAATAACATACGAAATCTCAGATAGAAATACTACTGCCGAACCCAAATTATCTGATGTCACAAGTTTGAGCCTATAACATACGAGTATCAACTTACTACATAATGTTCTGAAGAAATACGGAATAAAAATAAATAGGATAGATGGGAAGATCAGGAGTGCGAACGTCATGCAGCTACCTTGATGCTCCTGGATGTGATGCTCAATAGAGAAAAGTCTCACTCAGCCACAGTGGGTGCCCCTGAATCTGCACACAAGGTGCAGGGACTAAAGTGAGTGCTTCCAACTCAGTGAGTAATAAACATAAAAAAAGGCAGAGAATAAGAAGTCCTGAATAAGCACAAAGTAGTTCTATAAATACAACAACTCGAACCCAGCAGCATGAAATCAATAAATCAATGAAAACGCTTAAGGAAATACCACAACAGATAAATAAGTAGATGCCAATAAAATATGAAATGCAATACATAAATCGGTACTTTCCAGTACCCGCTGCGGCTTACAGCCCGCTCCATTTATTTATCATCAATGACGCTTACTGGGGGTGTACAGACTCCGGGAGTTGCCCCTTACGGCCCAAGCGCAATAATAAGCCATCTCATGGTATCAACCAGGCCCTTGGCCTCATATCAATATCAATACAGTACCGCTGCGACGCGCAACCCGATCCATAATCAGTCCAAAATCACATAAGACCCTCAAGCACAACAATATAGAAATATTCAGCCCAAACTTCCTGTAAAAATATTAGTTAAGTTTCAAGTGAAAGAAAAGGTGGCTGAGTTTACAAACCAGTATTAAAAACCAGGACCGAGTTCATTAGTATGTAAAAATGGTAATAAACCAGTAATAACAATCTCTAAAGGATTAAATCAACTGGCACGAAGCCCAAATATAGCAAGCAACTCAAATTATAATTATAATAAATGAATTTCAGTCAAATACGCAGTATATTCATCTACCAGGCGGACCAAGTCACAATCCCCGACGGTTCTCTACCCCACGCTCTCTACCCGTCGTGCAAGTCACCTCGATATAGCACTACGATGTGCAAATACGGGGTTTCAAACCCTCAGAGCATCATTTATATCTATTACTCACCTCAAGCCGGCCAAAAGTCTAGCTCGCTATTCCCTTGCCTCTCGAATCGACCTCCTTGCGCATCTAATATGACCAAAACCACAATGAATCCGCCACATTATGCTATATGATCAATACTCAATCAAAAATAATTGAAAAACATCAATAATCCCGAAATTGGCAAAACCCGAGCCCGGGGCCCACTTCTAAAAACTCAGAAATTTTTGCACAAAAGTGTTCTTCATCTTCTCCTGATTCCGTACATATAAAGAACACCAAAATCGGAGTCCGTTTGACCCCTCAAATCGACCTCTAAAGGTCTCATAATCTCAGGCCCCAAAATCCTATTTTTCTACTATTTTTTATGAATTAAAGGTTGGGATTGTGGTATATAATTACCCATAAATGAGTTTTAATAATCAAATCACTTACCTCTGTGATACCCACTGGTTTTCTCTCTTAAAAATCGCCTCAGAAGCTTCTTCCCGTTCAAATATTGGAAGCAAACTCGACATGCTAATTATAGGTATATTTTTCACATATTTTACTGCTCCCAATGGATTTCTTGTGAAATTCTAATGAATCTAGGCTTTTGAATCACTCAATTTGACCTTATAATGAAAGAGATATGTAGGTTTTAAGATTTGCAAATAGTGTAGGTTTTTAATACGCCGTCCGGGGCAATTTCGTCATTAACCTAAAAATTTGGGCAACATTGGTAAAATGGCCATAAAATATTCATTCGATGATTCTTTTTGCTACGGGTCCGTAATTACGATACAGATCTAATGCTTCATTAAAAACAGTAATCAGAGCTCATTTGTTCAATATGATATCATTTATGCTTGAAGAAACGACATCGAAGCATAAGAAAAACGAGCACAACGCAGCCCAAACCTATCTGAAACTCACCCGAGCTCCTCGGGACCGCATAAGAACATACTAACACGTCACATATGATCATTTAAACTTAGTTGCACTCTCAAAACACCAAAACTAACATCAAAACACTAAATTTACATCGGATTCAAGCTCAAGTTCTTCTAAAACTTGCGAAACACGCATTTGATCAAAAACCCATCCAAATCACCTCTGAATAACCTGAAATTTTTCACACACATCCCAAATCACCTAACGAAATTACAACAACTCTTGGAATTCCATTCCAACTCTCGGATCAAAATCTCACCTATCAACCGGAATTCGCCAAAATATTAACTTCGCCAATTCAAGCCTAATTCTATACCGGACCAACAAAATTACTTCGGATCACACTCCTAAGTCACAAATTATCCCCCGAATCTTCAGAATCCATATCCGAGCCCTCTAACTTATAGGTTAACATCCGGTTGACTTTTCCAAAACAAGCCTTCCTTAAAGAGACTAAGTGTCTCATTTCCTTCAAAAAAAATCAACCCAATTCAACTCGTTCACACAAGACACTGATAATGAAGCATAATGAAGCAGGAAATGGGGGAAACAGAGCGGTTCTCATGAGACAACGGGTCAGGTCGTCACATCCTCCCCAACTTAAACAAACGCTCGTCCTCGAGCGTACCCAGAGTTATCCTAGAAGCCAACCAATAGCTGAATGACCTTACCAAGCATATACCCGGGGGTGAGCCCACGTCACCCTATCTCGTATAGGTCCGATAACACAATATAGCTGAAATTTCAGAATCCATCCAATCCATAAACCATAGAACCACATTGCACTTTTCAAAATCATACACAAGATCAGAACCTCACATCTATACTCAGAATAAGCCTGAACCAGCTATAATAACCCATACCTGTAACCTGAGGTACAATCATATGTTGTACTACACAACCCAAACACTCGAAACGATAACTTCTATTCATAGCAGTTGCCCACGACAACCGAATACCGGTAGAAAACCTATTATCAACTAAGGTCTTATTCCAACACTTTCATATACAGCCAACATTAAATGAAACACGCAATAAATTGTAACCATTTCTCAGATCAACCATTCATGAAGCCACTTCCCTTTTGACTAATACCACAGCAGATTCCGAGCCGAACCTCGATATTATCCTTCCAACAAGATAAAGTCAAATCTGTTCGTATTTATTAGTAACCCCAACGATCACTAAATTCAACACACCACTCTGGTGATATGACACCTCAATATAGGCCTAAGCCACAACTTGCATAATATGCGCACCAATAAGAAACGGTCTGAACATACTCAAATTATGAAAAATGACTCAAACGAAAGAGATGTACCTCAAGCTCATCAGTACCATTACAACACAAGCTTGAGACCCTGTCTTACATCATAGAAATAGAACACCTGAATCTCCATGTGGCCTCGCTACAATGTGCGATCCTATCCAAAAACTGTACATATAAAACACCTCAAGTCACTATGCTCAAAATTGACAGCCACGCACAATTTGGTGTCTGGAACAAAAGTAATTCATTACACCCATAGTGAAACAAATAACATACGCCATGCAACCCGATGGGTCATAACCAATACTCCATTTACCGGGCAACACCCAATTACTCTTCCCACTCGACTTTCACTATGAATCCCCAATAGAACCGCACCACATGTGCCCATAACCAACAAATCATAACGTCTCACAACACCAAAAAGCAACTCATACCTCTTCTCAGATCACTAACAATCTCAATAACGATCGAATAAAACTATCCCTCAATAATACAATTCGGGGCCAACCAAGCCAACTCAAGCTAAACACGTATCCACATCGGCCTACCAACGAACTCATTACCACGAAAGCCTAAAGTTTCTCCTTCCACTACTATAGCTCATGCCAGAGCCGTATGATACGGTGCCCGACACCAAATGAATATTGAAATACACAACCTCGCCTGGCGACATGCCCGGCCACAAGAAATGCATCCGAAAAGTCAATTATCACCGGAACGGAACCAATGGTAGAAACCTCTGCACTGATATCCATCACGAAGGCCCAATTAAGAAAAGAAATCCTTCCCATCCGTCTGCTGGGTCTTTGAAATATAAACCACTCTGCAAGAACATAATCCAATACACCTCGCCACTCAACCCGTAGCATTTTCGGCATAGCCCGTAGCACAATAGTTCAGAATCACCTAACACTAAGACAACCAGTCTGAATTTTAACATCACATCCAAAATCTAACATACCAGCAAATAAAGATCCACTCGAGCCTCCAAATCTTGATTGCTGCTAAACGGTGCCGAATGCACACGATCCACAACCACGACATAGCCTGTACATGAGAACTTCTGGTCTCTAACTCCATATAGCACACAAAGCATCATACCTGATCCCAATTTTTCCGTCTGAACGCATACCACACCTTAAATACCCCATCACTCCATGATAGATACTTTAAAATTTCATGTGCCACAAGGCAAACCAAAATAACATCATGCACGTATGCACCTCCGAACGGCTCCAAATTAGTATAAATCAATAGAAATACATCAATTAATGCCTAAGGAAACAATTTCAAATCATAAAGGTCAAATATTTGATCAAAATCCTAAAATCAACCAAAAAGTCAAACTAGGGCCCACACCTCAGAACTCGACAAAACTCATATAATTCGATAACCCATTTAATTACCAGTCCAACCATACTAGTTTTACCCTAATTCGACTCCGAATGGATGCTTAAAACTCAAAAATTCACTCTATGAAACTTTGAAGAAAACCCCCCAAATTATTCTTTTAAATTCACAATCCAATTACCAAAATGAAGATAGATCCACAAAATATAATCAAAACTGAGTAGAGAACACATATCCAATTCATATGGTGAAGATCGCCTCAAATATTTCCCAAATCTGAGCTTCCTAAAGCAAAATATAACCAAATGAACAAATCCTTGGAATTAAATATTTTTTGCCCAGTTATTCTATCTCGTTTCTTATGCCAAACAATCTCGAACCTCACTTTTTGATATCTCCAATGGATTCCTTGTGCAAATTTAGTCATGATAGGCATTTGAATCACCCAATTTGACTTTTAAATGAGGGATATATGATGTTTGAAAATAAGGGATAAAACATGAAATTTTTGTAATTATTTTATACCAGAAAATCAACAACGAAAGAATTTTCGTTTTAGCACCCAAAACTCATTCGTAACCTCCTGGACACAAATCATATATGATTTTCAATCATAAAACACACTACAAATCTGCTCGCGCAATCAAAACACCGAAAAAGGTCATCTTGACTCGATATTGACCATGGTCAAACTCCAAGTCCGTAACTTAACTAGTTTGTCAACCAATGATCCAAAATACACCCTCGCCCCTCGGGACCCCATTCAATCATACCAACATGTCTTAAAATATGATACAAACTTATTCGAAGCTTCAAATCACATCAAACAATATAAAAATGACGAATTATACATCAAATCAAAAATCAATGAACTTTGAACTCTTAACTTCGAAAACTCACATTGAAACATACTATATAAACCCAGAATGAACCCAAATTTTGTACACAAGTCCCAAATAACATAAAAGAGATATTCCAATTCCCAGAACCACAATCTGAATCTGATATCGTCAAAATCAACTCTTGGTCAAACTTATGAACTTTCCAAACCTTCAAATTTCTAACTTCCCCTAATTTGTGCCGAAACCTTCTAGCAACATCCAAATGCAAATCTGGTCATATGCCCGAGTCCAAAATCACCATCCGGACCTAAAGGAACCATCAAAACTCCTATCCGAGGTTAAATTTATAAAAGTCACTTGGTAAACTCTTCCAACTTAAAGCTTCCTAGTTGAGAATCGTTCTTCCAAATCAATTCCGAATATCCTAAAAACCAAAACCGATGATTCACACAAGTCATAATACATCATGCAGAGCTACTCGTGACCTCAAACTACCGAGCAAAGTACAAATGCTCAAAATGACCGGTCGGGTCATTACATCCATATTCATGACCACAATATTAGGAACATTGCGGAAAACAAATCAAAAAAACCAAAGATAATATCCAATCGGTACTCCTTGCAAAACCATTTTATCCAATATAAATCTCTATGAATGTTATTATATACATACATACATACATACGTACGTACGTACATAAGTGCAAACATATATACATAGTACAATATTATACGTATAAAGGAAAAATACATAAGATGCACCCTGTACTTGTGCGGAAAAATAAGTTTCATACTTAACCTTTACGGGCGTCTCATTACCTCCTTATACTTGTCCGAAGTGAATTTAATACCTCCTTGAAAGATGACGTGGAAAAGAGAAAAAAGAATCTTCTTAAACGCGGGTGAAGAGCCAAAAAAATAGGTTTAAATCTGAATAAATTGTAAATGTGTCAAATATTTATTGGACATTATGTATTTAATACACTTAATTAGTTGGGACCCTCTTTTCTTTTCTTTTTTCGTTCTTTTTCTTTTTTCATTTCTTTCCCAACTTTTCTTGTCTCTCCTCCTCCTTTTATTTTTCTATCAACAAGACCTCCATTGATGTCGATCCCCCTTCCTCTTCCTTAAAGAAAATTAAGATGAAAAATTAATCAAAGTGTGCAAAAATATCGTTTGTGTTTTCACATTTGATTAATGAAAACCCATGAAAATGATTTAACATGGAAAAACTCAATTAAACTATAAAATCCAACCAGATGTTGGCCGGACAAATTCCTCCGACGCCGGCGAGCTTCCATTTTCTCCGGTCAAACTCCAAGCACGTTTATATGTCTCTTCTCAACCCTTTTCTTCTTGGTATTACGATGCCAAAAATCATAATCAACCTATCTATCTAAATTAAAAAATTTAATTGGTGTGAAGGGTAAAAAGGGAGTCTGAGAGAAGAGATTTTTAGAACAAATATAAGGAAAGAGATGCAAATTGAAAAAAAAAGGAAAAGGAGTAAAATTAAAAAAAGAAGTTAAAATCAAATTGAATTTACTCTAATAATATGTGGCCAAGACATAGGGAGTGTGCAATACCTTCCACTGTGAGAGTGATTGTATATGTCTCAGAGAGGTATTAAATTCACTTCGAACAAGTATAAGGTGGAGAAAGAACACCCGTAAAGGTTAAGTATAAAACTGATTTTTCTGCACAAGTACATGATGCATCTTATGTATTATCCCATGTACAATCTCAACTTAAATGGACTCTTGGTGGTATTTGTAAAACTATAGAAATAGGGTTTTTTCTCAATGCGAAAGAGCTAGATCAGTAGTTTATCTATGACGAATTCCTACTTACTTTTCTTAGTAATGGTAACGAAGGTATACCAAGGGAAGCTCGGGACAATCTATGTCTCAGTATCTTCCCGAGAAAGGACCACTCAATCCAGACAGGTTCTCTCAACCTTTCAAACAAGACCTCGAGAGGCAAGCCATGGAAGTATCACTAGGTAGGGAGCGGACCGTACGTGAGTTGACTCGTACGACTCTTCCTAAGAACTTGAAGCCCCCTCTCTCTAAATAGAAAAAATGCATTTACAAGACAAAAAAGACTTGTTACAAAAGTTCATATAATGGTGTCACGATCCAAAATATCACCTATCATGATGACGCCTCTTCTGATACTAGGCAAGCCGAAAACATAAATAAAATGACAAATTCTTTTGAGTTTTAAAACATAATAATTAAATTTAAGGGTAAAATCCATAATCTTTGATACAAAATACTGTGTCTTTATAAAATACACTCCCAACACCAGTGTCACTGAATACATGAGCATCAAAATGATAACATAGTCTGACAGATGAAACACCATTTGGAAATATAGAAAAGTACAAATAACTAAAAGGAAAAAAAGTCAAGGCTTGCGGATGCCAAGCAGTTACCTGCCACACCTCATTTTTTTCTACTTACACCCCTGTAAGGGATATAAGAAAGGGAGTTTTTTTTCCAAATAAAGGACAATCAAAATGAGATTATTTATTTAAAGATTTAGAATCGCCACTTGGGAGATTTATGGTGTCCCAAGTCATTGGTTTAAAGTTCCGAATCGAGGAAAAGAATGACTATGTTTAACAATCAGCGAACTAGAAATCTGGGTAAGGAATTATGTTAACCCAGGAGAAGGTTTTAGGCATTCCCGAGTTTTGTGGTTGTAGCACGGTCGCTCAACTGTCATATTTGTCTTAGTTACCTTATTTAAGAACGTTTTGAACCTATGTGCAAATTTTAACTTTTAACCGTTTTTATTTATTTTAAAGAAGATTGAACGTTGTTTAAAACATGCCTTTGGATCG
The DNA here is from genome assembly GCA_026770625.1 of Nicotiana glauca. Lineage (NCBI taxonomy): Eukaryota > Viridiplantae > Streptophyta > Magnoliopsida > Solanales > Solanaceae > Nicotiana > Nicotiana glauca. The sequence goes on from MU707244.1 coordinate 291,994, forward strand.
CGCCACATGAAATGTATCCACAATCCTAAACATATTTTATTCAACGTTTTAAGATTTGATTTGGGTCACATGAAACGCACAGCCGATTTTAGGAAGGTAATATTATTAAAATACGTGCCTAAAGCAACTACGCGTTTTTAACTTTGCGAGGGCCATGAAAATTTGCTAAATGGCACGTCTCAAGTTCTAAGCATTTTAAAAGATATAATTAAGCGAGGGCCATGCATTTAAGATTTTATTTGGCGTGGCGCACCTCAATTCTATTTTCAAAGGATATTCAAACTAAAGTTCGGAGGGCTATAAACTATGAGTTATCTAAATATGGATCACCTCAAATTATTTAAAGAAGTCTACTTAATTAACTAAATCTAGGTAAATAAATACCTGATACTTCAAAACACAGCAAAAAGGGAAGTAACATTTGTTAATGAAAAATCAAATCGAAAGGACAAGCCCACCTCATATCTGAAAGAAGCTATCAAGCTTGGGCCTAGAATTGAGCCCAAATTCGAAACCTTAACTGGTTTGAACGAGGGACTCATTATCGAGTCCCTACAGGCCAAGAACTAGAGAAATTCAACAAAAACATAGCATTCAATGGACCAATATATGTATAAATAACATCTGGGCTCGTATGTTATGCAGCTGGGCCAACGTTAGGCCAAATTCTTATGGTCCAAATGATTTAAATCAAGTAATGCAAATCAATTGATGCCAACACAGAACTTAAAATCGAATTAACTATCTTAAACTCTGACTTTTAAAACATTTAAAAAAATTAACTAAGCTAAATTTAAATTTTATCCTCCATGCATTTTTTCAGATCCAATTTGATACTAGAACCATCCATCAGTCAAACGAACGAACCATTGCGCTTAAACGGCAAGCCCAAATAGCAGTAGCAGGACGTCTGCCTCTGCGAATAGTTTCAATATCCCAAGCTCAATGAGCCCAACCTTGTAAAGAACAAGGTTGAGGATCCCAGACTCAACATCGAGTACTCACCAAAGCAAAACAACCTTTTACCTTCAACTATAAACTGGTAATTTCATCTTCACTCAATAGCTAGTACACCAGGAGGTTTTGACTATTACTAAGAACCCGTACTCGACTTCAAACTAACAAATACTCATGCTTGAATTAAAATTTAAGCTAAGCTTACAAAATAAAACATAAAAAAAAACCTCAAACAAGGCTACTCTTTCTCAATACTAAAGGATATCAAAATCTAGAGACTTAGACTGCATCCAGAACTCTTAATGAGCACATATTTATTTATAGAGCATGTTAAAGACATGAGATGACATGTATGCTTCAAGATTCATTATAGAACACTAAAGAGGTAAAAGGAAAGCAAGGAGAATAAAATCCAAATGTGGCTTGTATTCAGTCAGGTTCCAAATCAAAATACATCATGTGTTGACAATGCTTTGGAAGGATACCTGAAAAAGCATACTAAAGGAAAGGATGAGAATCAGCAAAGCAGAACAGTAGCAGCAGGTTCAGGAGTAGAGATCAACCCCCAAACAACCAAAAAATAGCTCTAAACCCTGGATGACCGATAACAGTTCAATTTATCAAACTCAGACCAAACCAACAACCCAGTAGGACTCTAACCAAGACTTTGATAACCAAATTTAAACCATTTCACACTCAGATGAATCAACATAGTTTCAGGAGTTAAGAAAGAAACCAAAATTACTGAAAACTTAATGAATCAGTAGCTTTCTTCTTTAATTCTCAGCAGTTTTCTTTTGTGGATTTTTTAGCTCTTCGAAATCTGCTCAGGTCTGCCTTCTAAGGCAAGAAAGGGTGCCTTTATAGGCAAGCAAATAAGGCAACCTTTCATATTTTAGTTCAAACCTTTAGGCCCTTTTAAAATTCTTCTTTTAGCTTAGAGATCCCTAAAATTTTAACTTGTTAACCAAGCTAACCTACTAACAATCTGAAATTCCAATTAAAACCCCCACCCAAGCCTCCTAGAAGCTTCCTATTTCTATTACTAACTATATTCCCTAAGGCTATATCCCAAATTACCCCTTGAATCCTCACTATTTACCCTCCCCTGAAACATAAGTACTGGGCATGTACACCCACAAGAATGGGTTCAAATAAACCCAGCTTAATACTTCCTAGGCCTTCTTCTCATACATCAATTGAAATCAAACCGATATTCAACCTATCATTGACCAAAAGAGTAGAAACCGAGAACCTTTTTTAGGCATCAAAATTGGACTCAGCCTATAATGCTAAGTAATTAACAGGAATAATACAATTAATCCAAACAGACTAAAAGGAAAATGAAATAAAAAATAAAAATAGATGTAAATCAAACATTACTAAACGGGCACATGCAAAGTCAAACCAAAAGAAAAAAAGAAGAAACAGAGATAGATGAATAGCAAATCAACGAACAAAGGAAAACGATTAATCAGAAACAAAGAGAAGAGATAACTTACTATAAATCAGACCAAGAAAAGGGATGCTCAAATCATCAAATCTTCGAATTTCTGGTCTAAACTGATATTAATTGTATCTTCTGATAGAGAATGAACGAATAAAATCATTTTAGACTAAGATCGTCCACATAATCTCGATTTTTGACTTTTAGGATGCAACTTGTGATTTAAAATTTGAAGAGTCCCGATAAGATTCGAGGGTAATGGTTTGGATATTTGGATAAGGAGTTCATGGTGGTCAAGGGGTAATATTTTTGTGGTAATTGGAATCAGCGCCGCCACCCCTAGGCGGTGGGAAAAGGGGGCGGCGAACTAGGGTTGGGTGTCTCTAAAGGTTTTGGAAGAGAACAGAGATGAGGGGGGTAGGCGTTTGGACATATAAATATTAAATGGACTCCTATATCTGGACCGTCCGATTAAACAAAATCAGCGGTCCAGATCGAGGGGCCTTCAAACGGGGTCGTTTTGATGAGAGGGGGGCTGGACCAGGTCGTGTGGTGGGTTTGGGCCAGACATTTGGGTGGTTTGGATGGGTTTTATGGGTGGGTTTTGGGCTTGGGATTCTTTTATTAGTCTTGGCCCAAATGGGTCTTTAAGACCAAATTCCTTTTCCCTTTTCTTTTGCTCTATTATTCCTCTTTTTGTTTTCTTTTCTTTTCTATAATTAATTGAAATTCCAAATTAACTCCTTAATTGATTTAATATTTAAAATTAGGCTAATTATCTACTATAATATTTACAAAAATTAATTACTCATAAATTAAAAGAGGAAATTACTAATTTAAAGCTAAAAGGCTAAAAATGCAAAAGTAAGCCAATTTTTTGTGATTTTTCCATTTTTACAAAACAACTAATTTACTAATTAACCTGAAATGTAAAAATAAACCCTAAATGAAATACAAGATATTTTTTTGTATTTTTCATTAATTAAATAAAATAAACATGCACAGACGAATGCAAACAATTATAAAAATGCTACGAAATTCCATGAAATTACAAACCAATGGAAAAAATTATTTTATTTTGAATTTATGGGAGCAATTCATATAGGGCAAAAATCACTTGCTCACAACTGCTCCTCTATAGTCGGAAACACGAAGAGTTTTCGTGCAAAGATAAGTGAGCGGATATGAGCGATTTTTGCCCGTGTGACTACTCTGTGGGAAACATTTTTGAAAGACTTGATTGCACCCTACTTCCGAGATTGAAAATATGTCCTTGGCTAAAAAGGAATCAGGTAAGTGTAGTTAAGGAAGGTCTGGTAGTTGGGACTGCCATGAAGCTGTGGTTTCGCTGTTGTTGTTGTTGCTGCTGCTGCTTACTGAACCTCCTTATTACCCCATGTCAAAAGCAAAAGAAGCTAGACTAGACTATGATCTATGCATTACAAAAATCCTATCTATATCTTCAAACTTTCTCTCGTTGTTCTTGTTGCCTCGGTGACTTGTATTCTCCCGGTGATGTCCCTTTGTTGCCGCCTTGAATTGTAATTTGAGATGTTTTCCTTTTCTCCAGATGGATGCCTGACTGCCAACTACACTTTGAGATATTTTTCCTTTCTATAGGTAGATGCTTAACTGCTGACTTGAAATGTATTCTCTTCTCTGCAGGCGGGCTCCTGACTGTTGACTTTGAAATGTTCTCCCTTGTTCTCCAGGCGGGCTCCTGACTGCTGACATTGAAATGTGCTCCTTGCTCTCCAAAAGGGCTCCTGACTGCTGACTTGAAATGTATTCCCTGCTCTCCAGGCGGGCTCCTGACTGCTGACTTGAAATGTATTCCCTGCTCTCCAAGCGGGCTCCTGACTGCTGATTTGAAATGTATTCCCTGCTCTCCAGGCGGGCACCTGACTGCTAACTTGAAATGCATTCCCTGCTCTCCAGGAGGGCTCCTGATTGCTGACTTAAAATGTATTCCCTGCTCTCCAGGTAATCTCTTGACTATCCAGGTTTTATAGGCGGGCTCCTGATTTCAACAAAATAGACAAAAACAAAGAAATTTTTTTGCCCCAGTTTGGTAGTTGGGCTCATATATGAGTGCTAAACGAATCATATTATCAACAAGAACTTAAAATGTAAAACTTGAATTATACTTCCTTGTCCTCTAGGTGGGCTCCTGACTGCTTACTTGAAATGTATTCCCTGCTCTCCAGGCGGGCTCTTGACTGTGACTTGTAACATATTTCCTTATTTTCCAGGCGGGCTCCTCATTACTGACTTGAAATGTGCTCCCTTGCTCTCTAGGCGGGCTCCTAACTTCAACAAAACGGACAAAACAAAGAAAATTTTCTGCCCCAATTTGGTGGCTAGGTAGATATGTTATTGTAAACTACATCATGTTACCAACTATCAGTAAGAATTTGAAATCTAAACTTGAATTCTACTCCTTATTCTCCAGGCGGGCTCCTGATTGCTGAAACTTGAATGTATTCTCTTGTTCTCCAGGCCGGCTCCTGACCGCTGAACTTGAACGTGCTCCCTCGTTCTCCAGGCGGGCTCTGACTGCTGATTTGAAATGTGCTCCCTTGTACTCCAGGCGGGCTCCTGACTGCTGACTTAGATATATTCCCTTCTTCTCCAGGCGGGCTCATGATTGCTGACTTTGAAATGTGCTCCCTTGTTCTCCAGGTGGGCTCCTGACTGCTGACTTTGAAATGTGCTCCATTGTTCTCCAGGCAGGCTCCTGACTTCAACAAAACAGACAAAACAAAGAAAATTTTCTGCCCCAGTTTCGTGGCTGGGTAAATAAGTGATTGTAAACTACATCATTCTACCAACTATTATGAAGAATTTGAAAGCTAAGTCCTATTATCCAGGGAGGTCCTGACAACTCTTAATCAAACGTCAATTATAGATCTAAGCTGTATCTTCTAAAGGTATTACTTCCTCTAAGTCCTGTTATCTAAGAGGGTCTTAAATTATATCCTATTATCCAGGAAGGTCCTGAAAACTCCGAATTGAATCCTATCTTAAACATGCAAACTTTGAAACTAACTTACATTCCTCTATACTATTCATGATTGTTTTGAAATTTAACTAAACCACATTTTCCAGGAAGGTCCTGAGAGTTTACGGTTAAACCGGTTTTGGTGCTTTCTCTTTCCCTTATGGAGAGTTTCTCCTAAACAAACGAAATTTTTTGCCCCTGTTTCAATCAAAAGAAAATCATGTCAGTTTAAAATGGTGGTTAGTTGATGGCATTCTTGCTGAAGGTATCTCCGCTGCCATGTTCTGTATTGACCCACTTCTCCGAACTGGCCCTGAACCGCTTGACTTTCTAAGTGACTTTCAAACCCCATGACCTTTAATGATCCGAGGGTTCTATACCCATATTGTTGTTTTACATATCTGAACCTTTGCATCTCTCATGGCATTACCAAATCATTCTACCGATAAAACTTTCGGTGATTTGTTGTATCCCACTTTACATCATGCTATCTTTGGTATGTTCTGGCCACACTATGCTTTGCAATTTTGGAAGGTAGTAGTGAGCTTTGAAATCCTTTCTCATTTGCTTTGAACAAGACTGACATTGAAACATCTTAGAGAAGCAAAAACCCCGAAAGAAACGAAATGTAATGACCTTGAGAGTTAAGGATAAAGAAAATCCAAAACCGTACGACTTTCTCAAACGAAAAAGGGAAAGAGACTTATCTAAGTGGTACAACTGGTACCATTGATCATGACACATATTTCGGACTAATCAGCCTAATCCATCCAACCAATCAACTTTCAATTGCCATACTTTGTTGCCCCAGAATTCCATAATCTGATTTCTTTACCCAAGCCCTAACCTTGTTCATCCTGCGATTTCTTGAATGGGTTTCACCTAAAGACCTCTCCCATTTGTTCACTTCTCAACTCACTTTTTCCTTAAGGTGCCCGTGAGGGTTTTCACCGATATGACTCTTATTTTTTATTTCTTCCAACTCTCATCGCCTTACAGTGCCCGTGAGGGTTTTCACCAATAAGACTCTCTTATTTTTATTTCTTTCGGCTCCCGTCGCCTTATGATGCCCATGAGGGTTTTCACCAATAAGACTCTCTCATTTTTATTATTTTCCTACTTGGACCAGAATGTTGCCCCTGAGATGAATCACCTCTATCTGCTCGACTTGGAATTTCCGGAAGACTAATAAGCAGGTCTTTCTTTGGACCGTAATATGATTTTTGGACAGGGTTAGAAACAAGGGGTATTATAGGCTCAAAACAATTTAGCTGGGTTTAAAATTACAAATTCCGGAATCAGATTTCTCACAACAACTGCATCTTCTACCCAGTTTCTTGCTTGGGGACTTTTGGATTTTTATTATGATGGGACCGAACTGTGAGGCTGCCTACATATCCTTAAAAGGAATCAAGTCGAGCGTAGTTCATGTCATAGAAATTACTTTGTTGTTGTGATCTTTCCTTTCTTTTTCTTCCATTTTCTCTTCTTTTCTTTTCTTTCTTCCTTTCGCCTTTTCTATTTTTCTTTTTATCTTTTTTTTTTCTTTTCCTTATCTATTTTTTTTACTCTTTTCTTTTCATTTTTCTTTTCTCTCTTTTCCTCTATTTATCTTCCACGCATGTACTTATGATCCTTGCTACTGATTAGTTACATGAAATGCAATTATGAGTTACCTAATTATGGATCACCTCAATTCCATTTTCAAAGGATATTCAAACTAAAGCTCGGAGGGCCGTAAACTATGAGTTATCTAATTATGGATCACCTCAAATTATTTAAAGAAGTATAGTTAATTAACTAAATCTAGGTAAATAAATACCTGATACTTCACGACACAGTGAAAAGGGAATTAACATTTGTTAATGAAAAATCCAATCGAAAGGACAAGCCCACCTCATATATGAAAGAACCTATCAAACATGGGCCTAGAATTGAGCCCAAATTCGGAACCTCAACAGGTTTGAACGAGGGACTCAATATCGAGTCCCTACATGCCAAGAACTAGAAAAATTCAACAAAAACATAACATTCGGTGGACCAATATATGTATAAATAACATTTGGGCTCGTTTTTTTATGCATCTAGACCAGCGTTAGACCCAGTTCTTATGGTCCAAATGATTCAAATCAAGTAATCCAAATCAATTGAGACCAACACAGAACTTGAAATCGAATTAACTAGCTTAAACTTTAACTTTTAAAACATTTAAACAAATTAACTAAGCTACATTTAAATTCTATACTCCATGCATTTTTTCGGATCCTATTTGATACTAGAACCATCCAGCTGTCAAACGAACGAACCATTGGGCTCAAACGGCAAGCCCAAATAGCAGTAGCATGTCGTGTGCCTCTGCGAATAGTTTCTACATCCCAAGCTCAATGAGCCGAACCTTGTAAAGAACAAGGTTAAGGATCCCATACTCAAGATCGAGTAATTACCAAAGCAAAACAAGCCTTTACCTTCGACCATAAACTGGTAATTTCTTCATCACTCAATAGCTAGTACACCAGGGTGTTTAACCAAAAAATGATAATTTGGTCAAAACTAGAATTTAAGATAGAAAATCGGGTTACTGATAATCAAGAGACCAAAAAAAAATACGATAAGCTTTCGTTAAGCAAGAATAAGCAATAAAGAAATTTGTATTCCAATATGATATCAATGATATTTCGTATCCCCCTACAAATGATGTAACCTCCTCCTTTTATAGCTAATAAGGAGTAACGGGTCAATTCCTTAGTACAAATAAGAATAATAACGGACATTAAATGAGACAATTATGAGCAATAAATGACATTAAATAAGCCGTTACACAATTATTCCTATTAAATACCAATTTACCAACGTATCAGGTGCTTAATACTGAATCTGGACTCTTTTTTGACTTCAGATCCATGTCCTCAATATCTTTTGATCCGTTGGCTCTAAAAGATTTGAATTGGTACGGGACTGGTGTCTAAATCGCTTCTCGTGCCTGTTTAACTTCCTCTTCCCGTATCCTTTTTCACCAGATTCATTTCTTTTGAATCCTTAATAATAGGTATGGGACACGTATCTAATTTTCACCCTGTGCCTATTTTGAGTTCTTCTCTTTATATCTCTCAATTATTGCCCGTTGACCTTTTGACCAGTCTATGTGTCATGTCACGTCATCTTTAATTCAGTTTTTTTTCAATACAGATAGTCCCCCCCACTTTCCTTTTATTTATCAACTAAATAATTGGGAAGTGATATTTTCGTCATAATCAATGCTAATGATAATACTGACGCCTCAGTTGTCTTTCGCTTTTAATGCTTCTTACACGTGTCCTCTTATGATTAGTTCTGCAATTTTACTTCCTCATTTCTAGGCTTCTTCCACCTTTCTCTTTAAATTCTCTCTTCGTTTGCCATCTTCTTCGACTAGTGTTCTCTTGCTTCCTTTTACTTTCCTTTGTTCAAATTCATTTCAACAATGGCGTCTCCAAGTGTTTGAACGGTGAAGAATGGAGATTCGAGCACTTGTTTGTTCCTCACAGTTTGGTCCTTTTCCTGAAACAGAAAAATATACGGGACTCAGAGGTACGATTATAGATGAAGACTGCCTAACCCGTGTGTATTTCCATCAGGTTAATATAACCTTAGGCTTGGAATTTAAGAATATTCCATTTGGCCATGCAGGTCGTGACTCATCATTTGGCACGTGTTAGGGTTTTTGCCTAGCATCTAAAATCGTTAGTAAAACTTTAATCAATTCAAAAGAAAAAATAATTTAACATGAGGATACCTGACCATGACTATTCTCTTAGAAGTGATATCTTTTTAGATGAACAACATTCCAATGTGAAGGTAGAACCTTGCCATCCATTGTTTCCAACTCGTACGCTCCTTTCCCTGCCACATCACGGATTCTATAGGGTCCTTCCCACGTTGGACTTAATTTTTCGGAATTAGCAGTTTTCCTAGATTGGAACACTTTCTTAAGTACAAAGTCCCCAATTTTGAAGAACCTAAGGTGTGCCTTCCTGTTGTAGTATCGTTCAATTACTTGCTTTTGAGCAGCCATTCTTATTAGTGCTGCTTCTCTTCTTCCTTCAATCAGATCGAGGTTAACCCGTAACTCTTCATTGTTTGAGTCTTCTGTTGTTTGGACATATCGCGTGCTTGTTTCACCTATTTCTACTGGAATCAAAGCTTCTGCACCGTAAACCATTGAAAACGGTGTTTCACCTGTACTTGTTTTCGTCGTTGTTCGATAGGCCCATAACACAGCTGGTAGTACTTCTGGCCAATTACCTTTTGAATTTTGCAACCTTTTCTTTAAGTTGTTGATAATTACCTTGTTTGTAGATTCTACTTGTCCGTTACCCACTGGATGAGATGGTGTTGATGTTATTCTTTTGATTTGCCAACTTTGAAAGAATTCTGTGACCTGTGCTCCTATAAACTGTGGACCATTATCGCACACAATCTCCTTTGGTACCCCAAAGCGGCATATTATATTTCTCCAAATGAAGTCCTTAACTTCTTTCTCTCGTATCTGTTTAAATGCCCCTGCTTCTACCCATTTAGTGAAATAATCAGTAAGCACGAGTAGAAACTTTACCTGACCTTTTGCCTGAGGTAGTGGACCCACGATATCCATTCCCCATTTCATAAAGGGCCACGGAGCTATAACTGGTGTAATAGTTCGGCCGGTCTAAGCATATTATTGCCATATCTCTGACATTTGTCACATTTAGATACAAAGTCATTGGCTTCCTCTTCCATTTTAGGCCAATAATATCCTGCTC